>OX465121.1:9695513-9938013 GCA_949987565.1 Luidia sarsii
CTTCCTTTTCAATCCACCTGACAAGTGACGACCCAAAGAGGGTCAGCAGGTCAACGAGGGGGGCAGGAGGGTGTCCTGCAGGGTCAGGGGTCCTCCATTGGATTAGCCGGTAACCGTGACAATTTTGTTACACTCAAATCCCCGAGGTCATCCTTACAAGTAATTCATGCCACTAGATGCCTAGTTCGACGTAATAATACCACTTTCTCTGCATTTCTCCCAGACCACCACCACATAAGTTTTTTTTTTTTCACACTTGACAAAATCCCCGGGGTTTTCTCGAAAATTCCCAGGGTGAATTTGTTGGTCGGTTCACACTACCCGAAAAAATCCCGGGGTTTGACATTTTTTCCCCCGGGGATTAGCAACTACATGTAGTGTGAACGTCGGCAGGTTTTTACTTACCCATTTTTTTTTTTTGTCCCATTTGGGAATTTTGGGAAGTGCGCCCTCCGTTTACACATTCCCCGGAGATTTGATTGCCAGTGTGAAAACGAAATAGTGTCCCCCGGAGTTACCAAATGGGGTCCAGTGTGAACAGTTGGGGGGGTGTTGGTGGGGTAACCAAATTGATTCCCCGGGATTGGCTCTGTAGTGTGAAAAGGGCTATACGTGTACATGTGTGTAATAAGAAGCATCTGACTATTTGATGTCTATATTCTAGAGACTGACAGAGACATGTCAGAGTATACAGCCTCGAAGCTTATTGACTTTCCATAAGAAATCAATACGCCTAAAATGTCCCGTACAGTAGTGCACATACAGAGTACATGTTTGTTTTTGTTGACCCGAATGCACATGTAATGCAATTAAGATGTTGACGAGCCAAATCATTATCACAGCTGCATTAGACTCATTCCCTATCCATTCTATGACCCATGGAACCTCAACATCGCAAATCCATGATATACCAAAACTCATCTACTGATCAAACGGTTGCTGTACATGTACCTCAGACTCACAAGATTCTGGGCCAATCTCTGCTGTTTGGGATAATAACATTGGCCTTGTGGTTATTCCGGTACTGTTCGTGTACTGAGTGATTCGGGTCAGGACACCAAGGTTAACCCACTAATCACATGAGGGTGATGTCACGCGACAAAACAGATGTCGTTGGCTTCGTGCTCATAGAGACCTACTTGTACATGTGCATGTGCATGTATGCCAAGGTAAATGTCACTGCGGACTTAGTCACAGAAGGGGGGGGGCCCACACAGAAAGAGAAAGTG
Organism: Luidia sarsii; assembly: GCA_949987565.1. Taxonomy (NCBI): domain Eukaryota; kingdom Metazoa; phylum Echinodermata; class Asteroidea; order Paxillosida; family Luidiidae; genus Luidia; species Luidia sarsii. The sequence continues at coordinate 9,696,743 of OX465121.1, forward strand.
TTTTAACAAATTTTATCCCATGATTGTAAACAGATCCAAACAGAACCAACCCTATAGAACCCAACAAAACCTATCAGACCCAACAGAACCAACCAGAGCCCACCAGACCCTATAGAACCCAACAGAACCTATTAGACCCAACAGAACCAACCGGAGCCCACCAAACCCTATAGAACCCAACAGAACCTATTAGACCCAACAGAACCAACCAGAGACCACCAGACCCTATAGAACCCAACAGAACCAACCAGAGCCCATCAGACCCTGTAGAACCCAACAGAACCTATCAGACCCAACAGAACCAACCAGAGCCCACCAGACCCTATAGAACCCAACAGAACCTATCAGACCCAACAGAACCCAACAGAACCAACCAGACCCCACCAGACCCTATAGAATCCACCAGACCCAATCAAACCAAACTAAAACCCAACAGAGCCCACCAGACCCAATAGATCCCAACAGAACCCACCAGACCCAATCAAACCAAACAAAATGGAAACAGAACCCACCAGAGTGACCAGACCCCCAACAGAACCCAAACAGAACCAATCAGAACTCACCAGAGCCCAATTACACTCCCCCGGAACCCAACACGAGAGCCCCACAGAAGGAAACCCAAACGGAACGCACCAAAAACAAATCGGAAACCAACACCAGAAGTGCAACCTCCCATCGCCCGCCCTACCAGCCAGCCAACCTGAAAGCCCCCACCACGCGGACGGACAGCACGGATGGATGACAGGGCACGGCACTGCTGGCAATTGGCCCTTGGAGCAAAGCCCCATGGCTAACCAAAAAAAAGAAAAAAAAAGAAGCAACGAGACGACTCATACCCAAATGAGTCAAGTTAAGTGGATTACACATCCCATGGGCGGTGACACGCACGCAACGCCGAGACGGGAAACCCAGATGACGATACAAGACATCTGGGACGAGGGGGCGAGGGGGGGGGGGAGGGGGAGGGCAGGGGAAGCGGACACGGTTAGCACCATCGAGAGCCGAGGGAGAGAGTGAAATGTTGTCGTTGGTAAGATCCAGCAGCTGATTGCAAGAAAAGCTGTATTCATACAAAAATGTTGCAAACTGCTTACCCAAATGCAAATCTCAAAAATTTTAGTGGGCCTGACGTTTCGATCCTAGCAGGACCTTTCTCAAAGGCAAGAAAAAGTTGTGTAAGTTACGCAACGTGGAAATGTTGCCTAAGTCTTGCGCCGCAATGACTTTTTTCAGCAGCATCTAGAAAGGGCGACAAAATGTCGCGCAAGTTACGCAACAGAATGTTCCGTACGCAATATTTGAAGTTTCGTGAAATCGGCAGATGGTAACGTTTTTGTCTGTGACGAGATACACTAGAGGCGTCGAGGGAGCCTTGTTGGCCTTATTGGTCTCATTCCATACTGCTTGCTGTCCTTTCAATCCCAACCCTGGCCAATTGACTAAAGTTCCTCCTTTGTTCATCTTCTGCCATCTGTATGGTACCACTTCTACCCCCCCCCCCTCCTCCCCTTCTATTGTTGTCCAATCGGTCAGAAGTTTTTAAAAAAGGACGACTAAAACATCGGACTCTGTAAATTATCGAGAAGTAATTCGCAGTCCAGAGAGAGGAAATTAGGCATGTGTAAGAAGGCACCAGTCTGGTTCCAGCAATTTCCTTACTTAAAACAGATCACCCTAAAGGATTGACTGGGCCACTGATCTAGATTGCACCTCCCACAAGACTCACTAACCCCCCCCCCCTTCCTTTCCAAACAAGGATTAAAGCCCCTTCCCCGGCGCCAGACTAAACTGCGAGACTCCCTCCCCTGGCGCGAGTGCTGGAGCCAGGGGGGGGGGTCCGACAGCCAGACACCCATCCCCCCCCCCCCCCCCCCCCGACTTACTCAACGAGCTAATGATAGCACGCATCCGACTATAAATAGTCGCGTTAGGCGAAGTCGCTGACAGCTCATGAGGTCATCTACATGTAGTCTCTTGACTGGGTTGGAGTTTTTTTGATTTATTTTTTCCTTGCTCTAGATTTTAATACCTCGAAGCCCCACGCAGAGAGTGACTGAATTAATCATTTAAAAAAAAATTGTTTTCCCACAGAGAGCATTGTGTTTGCCTTAGGCCCGTGTTAAGGACAGGGACAGCACCAGGACAAAAAAAAATCAAGAGGCAAATTTAGTTGACACAAAATTTAGAAGAAAAAAAAGCATCATGACGTCCCAACAAAATATTCAATCTTTGATTCAAAAGTTAGAGGGCCTGACATTTCGATCCTAGTAGGACCTTTTCTCAAAGGCAAAGAGAAAGGTCCTTTGAGAAAGGTCCTGCTAGGATCGAAACGTCAGGCCCTCTAACGTTTTGAGATTCATGTATTACAGGTCTTTTTGATCAGTGAGCAGTTTGCAACAGTTTTTGTATTAACTTCAATCTTTGATTCAATCAACTACAACAGACATTCGCGAGGCTGTACTTTATCCCTTCGTGAGCATTGACAAAACACCCATGATTGCATGTTTGTTTATCGATTCGAATGCGGGGCCTACCGTATACATGTACATCCCAACAGGGCCTGCTAACGGCAAGGCTGACGGCGCAAGGGATCAGGATTTTAAAACGACCGGCCGTCCGAGAGACTGTCCTCGGTCTTCTGGCCGTCGCCTACGAGGGGTGACCCCTTTCACTTCAGGCCAAAAAAAGCCTTTGAAGTGATTCGCACTTGGCACCCCTGCTACGAGTGTCTTCACCCAGTTGTCACGGGACAATACTCGCTCCTCTCATCCCAGCAAGAAAATGCGAAACCCCCCCCCCCCTCCCTCGAAAAAAAAAAGGAAAAAAAGGGTTGTCTTCGCTTCTGACCACCATCCCACCTCCACCGTCTCTTGTGTAAACAACTTCGCGAGCTGGATGCATCTCGGAGAGCCGGTTGCTGAGGCAACCCCGCCGATGCGAATAGTTGGGGAGGTGGGGGGCCGCCAGGCAGCTCAACCTTACCATCTCCGCTCATGACGGAAACGTCCTATCGATGATCGGCCGGAGGGAGAGTGATGGGGGAGGGGGGTTGGGTATGCCACCTGCATAGTTCCTTCACCCAATTTTTTTTTTTATATTTTTTTATCGACTTGGCCCCGGCCAACTTGGATCGGAGTAAAACGCCGTCGATCGGATGACAACGACAATGACCATCATGTGATTACACGATATAGGCCTACTCCATTTACAAATGTACATTCTTCATCTTCATTTGTAAGCATCTGAAGGCATTTTTTTAGTGGGCGATGGCATTTGGGCCACCATTATTTACAGACCGGCCCATCCTACAGTACATTTTCTGAAAAGATCTTTTCTGATAGGAGATTCCTTGCACCATCTTTAGTAAGAAGTACCTTACCGGTACATGTAATACAAAATACTTGGTGAGTAGAATGGTTGTGGAAAAATACAGTAAATCCCCTTAAAAAAAAACCTAGGTTTAGATCCTAGCAGAAAATTTCTCAGAAGCACTTTCTACGGTACTGTCTTTATTTCTCTTTATTAGCTCTTTGAATGTAATCTGATTTCCTCTGGGCCAAAGCCAGTAATGAACACAATCCTCAACACATTGGAGAAATGCAAAATCATTCACATCCAAAAGCCCCTGACACACAGTCATTACAAAGCATAATGACTAAGTAATACAAAGTGTAACAATGTAATACTACTCAGCTGGGAAAGTATCACAATGTGACAACAATGTAACACAACTTTTATACCCATGTACCAGTACATGTGCATGTACAAACTGTACACTGTACAATGTACCTACATACAGTACAGTACATGTACAGAGTGTTATAAAAAATAGTGCATGTGCACTTTATGATAGTGTACATGTACATGTACATGTAGTACATATACAAAGTGTAACAATGTAATACTACTCAGCTGGGAAAGTATCACAATGTGACAACAATGTAACACAACCTTTATACCCATGTACATACATGTGTACAAACTGTACACTGTACAATGTACAATACATACAGTACAGTACATGTACAGAGTGTTATAAAAAATAGTGCATGTGCACTTTATGATAGTGTACATGTACATGTACATGTAGTACATATACGTATACATGTACTGTACATGTACAGTGTACAGTAAGTACAGTACATGTGTGTACATGGGCAAGGAATCACAATGTATCACAGTCAAGTGTCAACATGACATTTCCTATACGCTACAATGTTTCCATCAAGGATGCAGTTCTGTTTACTTTTCCTTTTAGGTAAATAAACGGGTCATTTTCCATCGTTTCTGCCATGAATGGCCACTTGACAAGGCTCCCGGCCTCTGCATATCCTGGGACTATCCAGAACGAAAAGTCTGGTCACACTTCTTCAGATTTCTGAGGGGCAGTTGCGCGTATCAGATTTTTCAATCTACTGGCTTCACTGGTGCCTATGATTAGCGAGCCGGGTGATTGATTAATGAGCTGCGATTAATTAACTTGCTCCTTGACAGAGCAATGTGGACTGTAAAGACCAGTCTGATATAGTTTCTTGCCTCTTATGGTAGCATTCAGTCCTCATTATGCACCGTCTCGGCATTGCAGCAAACGATTATCAATTCCGGTCCGGTCGAAGTTTTCTTGGCCAATTTTTCAATGTATTATTAATTTGATTGGTCAATTTAGGATTCTTCCTTACATGTACAGTAATCAGCCGGCACAACAATTACCTACTATTTATACTATAAATGAGACATTTGTTTCCAAAAGTGGGCACAAAACCAGAGGAGAGGTCTCAGGTTCAAGTCCCAGTCCAGTCAAGATTTTTGCCATTCTTTGACTTGTCATCGTCATAGTTGTCGTCATCGTCAGTGCCATTGTCATTATCATTGTCATTGCCATTGTCATCATTGTCATTCTCATCATCATTGTCATTCTCATCATCATCATTGTCGCTATCGTCATAGTTGTCGTCATCGTCGGTGCCATTGTCATTGTCATTGTCATCATTCTCATTGTCATTCTCATCATCATCATTGTCCCTATCGTCATAGTTGTCGTCATCATCGGTGCCGTTGTCATTGTCGTCATTCTCATCATCATCACTGTCATTCTCATTGTCATCATTGTCACTATCGTTGTCATTATTGCTATTTGTTGTCGCTGAGGTGGTTGGCGCATATGGCTGAAATGTACCGGCCTTTTTGCCACGAGCAGAGGTTTATTTTTTGTGTGGTACTGAAGGACAAGCACCGGGTTGGGCAGAGCACCATCAGTCATCCAGACATGCAGCGGCACAAGTGTCCCGAAAGTGTCGTTCACGGATTCTTGGCAGGTCCTGAACACTTCCAGGTGTGGACAAGCGTCACTGCCGCCGTCAGGCACAACTGTTTACCGTGTTAGCACTTCTTCCTTCCCCAAGAACGCGCACCATCGACCAAGGTGGAGGAGACAAATGTGCCCAAGTGCATAAGGAAAAAGCGTCAAATGAAATGGTGTTATCTTATCTTGGGGAAGGGGGGGGGAATGAGGGGGAAGCTCTTCACATCTGCTGAAAAAAAAATCAGTCTCAGTGGGAAGCGATACACCTGAGTGCCTCCCTGCCTCTGCCTCTGCCTCTGACTCAGCCTCTGCCCCTGCCCCTGCCTCTGCCTCTGCGTCTGCCCCTGCCCCTGCCCCTGCCTCTGCCCCTGCCTCTGCCCCTGCCACTGCCTCTGCCATTGCCCCTGCCCCTGCCTCTGCCTCTGCCTCTGCCTCTGCCTCTGTCTCTGTCTCTGCCCCTGCCCCTGCCCCTGCCCCTGCCCCTGCCCCTGCCCTGCCTCTGCCATTGCCCCTGCCCCTGCCTCTTCCTCTTCCTCTTCCTCTGCCTCTGCCTCTGCCTCTGCCTCTGCCTCTGCCTCTGCCCCTGCCCCTGCCCCTGCCCCTGCCCCTGCCTCTGCCTCTGCCTCTGCCCCTGCCCCTGCATCCATAGTCCATACCATAGGTGGCAAACTGGCAAGTACAGTAATGCTATCCCAATACACCCTATATATGAGGGGTAGGCACTCCCAGACCCAGCCCACATTCACAGCAACACAGCAGCAGGATCCAATTGCTTCAACCTTGACCCCAGACTGGGAGAGAGAGAGGGGGGGGGGGGTTGAAATCCCCCTGGAGATGCGAAAGCGAAACTAGAAGTGCCTTCATGGTGTAACAAAGCTTGGTCATTGTGGGTGCACTCACTGTTGGGGCAGGAGTCATGCCTTGTCTATGCAGGGAATGTCCAAAAAAGAAAAGTACACTCCCATTGTAGTTTGTACATTGTACAATCGTGGAGCGGGAGTACATGTTATGTAGCTGAATATTTTTTTTTGGGGGGGGGAGGGGTTTCAGCGAAGGTGATTCACATCGCTCCAGAAGTTTTTGAGGGAAATCCCATAAACATTCAAGGAAAGCAGCATTTAAATCATTTGTAAAGGAATCAGTTTCTGATACCAAATGAAGACTGGACAGTGGACAAATGTTCCCCCAACACCCCCCCCCCCCCCTAAGAAAAAAAGTTTTTGAGGAAAATCCCATAAACATTCGAGGAAATTTAGCATAGAATCATTTGTAAAGGAATCAGTTTGAAAATCTGATACCAAATGAAGACTGGACAGTGGACAAATATACCCTCACCCCCCAAAAAAAAAAAAATTAATAATAATAATGATAAAAAATCTCAAGAGTTTTTTGGACAAAGTAATGGCTGAGGAAAGATACAATTCAGGTGTATGTTATACAAATGGCTGACTAGAAATGACAAAACAAATTTGTTACACATCTTGAACAAACAAAAAAGGTAGGCCTACATGTTATTGTAGTTTGCCTAGCATTTCGATCCAACAAGTCAAACAGAAAGGTCTTTGCAAGATCAAAACACTTAACCCTTATGACTCAGCTTTCTGAAAAACCCCACCTGGGTTGTTTACAAACTTTACAAACCCGGACAAAAAAGCAAGGTCTGTTGTTCTTTCCGTCTCCACGCCCTTAGCATAGAGACAAGTCTGGGATCTAGACCCTCCTTGCACCAGCCCACTGACAATTGGGCCGTACACGTACATGTACATGGTGCAACACTTACAGCAAGGATTAGTGATATACAAAACCAGTCGGCTTCAACTGAAGTCCAAATGTAATCCATTCTGCTACACTGTACATGTACATGGTGCAACACTTACAGCAAGGATTAATGATATACAAAACCAGTCGGCTTCGACTGAATTCCAAACGTGGTCATCGTTCTGATAACATTGAAAAAAAGCCCACCAGCATAAACACGCAGTGTACTTTGTCACCACGCAGTTTTAATTTCATCTGCTTGGCTGGCGAAGCAGAGCGCAAAACCGCTAATGGGTTCAAGGTTCATATGCTGGCATACAGGCTGGCCAGTTCTCAAGGAGGAAGCGGGAAAAAAAAAAAGAGAAAAAAAACACTCCCCCATCGTCGGTACAAAGGCTGAGGGGCGGACCAAGGCACCTCCACACCTGAACGACCCAGTGGAATGTGGACTTTGGCTTTTTAATTCCGCAACCCCGCATTGTAATGTAAAAAGGAGGAAGGGTTCTGGAGCTTTTGTGTAAAAAAAAAAAATACAAGGCAATCTGCCTGAGACTGGTTTCAGGGGGCGAAAGTTTTGCATGCTGTCCGTCCGGCTAAAATCCAAATCCAGGTTAATCCTGTGAAAGGCACCTGGTGCCTTCAAGCTACCAGATGGTCGAGGGCTTGATCCGTCAGGCTAACATGACAACAAACGAGTCTTGTGAAAAAAAAAAAAAAAAAAAAACATTTTTGCAGAACGACCATTTCCCAGAACCACATGTCCCTAGTCAATCAATCCCCTTCCATTTGAGAAATGTCCTGCTGAATTTGATTTTTTTTTTTTTTTTTTTTTTTTTAAGATAAATTTGCATTTGGGTTGTTTCAGTCGGTAAAGCAGTCAGCAACAATTTCTGGGAATCACTTAACCTAAAATTAGCAGTTAAAACAGCAGTTAATGGTTGAATTGCTTCTGACTGGCGCCCCCGCCCCCGCAAGGACTATTTGGAAAGGCCACCATCTAATGGTGGGATAGCTCAGATGGGAGGAACACCGCTACGGTACGTTAATCCAGAGTTCTCCAAGTGAATTCCCCCGGTCGAGTCAAAGTTTTCTTTGCCATTTTTTTTTTCAAATTGAACTAAAATACGACAAGTTTGTGAAAGCTTGCCAAAGATTTGGATCTGAAATGGATGGATTTAGAATCACTGGTTCTCCATTCAAATCTACCATTTTTTTTCAATGAGGTGAGGTAGGATTTGTGTTAGGAAATGGGAAGCAAAATGGATCGTCTTCCGTTTCCACTTTGGTCATTTTCCTAACCAAATCTCCAAATGTTAGCTTCGGCCAATTTAATTTCTCAGATCCTAAAGATTGTCTGAAATGTCCAAAGGCTGTTATTGCCAACACTCCAGAAAGCGGTCCAGAAATAAAAAAAAACTGGGGTTGTATTTCAAAGAAAAGTCCACACTCAGTATTTCCAGCTTTTGGCTGGCCCCAACTCTAATGGGTTATGGTTGATATTCTCAAAAAGAAGAAAAAAAGGCCACAGATTCTGGGGCACGGCCTATGTTATGTCTTGATGGGATGTAGGTCACTTCACTCCTGTGGAAACACAGGGGAGTACGGGAGTACTTTAGGTTCTTAGGTACAATGGTTCCCATACCCTGCTCAGGGCCAATTCCCCCGATGCACATGCTCACACACAATAGGGCCTTTCCCAATATCCCCGAAAAACACCATTATTTGCATGGTGATTTGAATCGCGATTCAAACTCCACTTTTTTGGGAAGGTGTGTGAGTGGCCACAATAAACACGATTCGAACTCCACAATTAGTGAGACTTTTCTAAATAATCTTGTTAATTTGCCACGCGGTGTGTGTGGGAATTCTCTGCTGAATCGCACTGTTTCTTTTTTGTTCAATCCCAAAATGCACGTGCTTGGTTTATACAATACAGTGTATGTACATGTACATGTATGTCTTCCTATGTTAGCAACCCTCAAGACCACACCCACCATTTGACCACAAAGTTCTGCTAACCACAATCGGCGAGCGATTTTTGACGTTGCGACTTTTTTGGCCTCTGTGGGAACGCTTGCCAAAAAGAAAACAGTTTTTGAATCATAATTATTTGGATATTGGAAACGGCCGTAATAGCTTCCATCTGTGCACTGGCCTGAACAGCCTGTGGCCACCAAAGATGCACAAACCTATGGCCTAGACCGGCACGCCTCTCTTTCCTATCTCCATGTCCAAGTCTACAGACTATGTGTGTGTGGGGGGGGGCAGTATGTAATAGTGCATTGTTCACACTTCACTTCCAGGTTAATAGAATCCGCCCACATATCCTGCTGGTCCACTAACCACAACCCACAGGCAGTGACCTCACTATCTTCCACAGTAATCAGCCATTACCACACAGCGCTCAAACAGTTGTTCAAGCTTTGCACCCAGGTGTTCAGACCACTTGGCAATGCCAGAGCCAAGGTGAGCCACACCCACTGCAAACTGCAGTATATTATCATAGGACAAACCAAAGCAATTAGCACCCTTGATGATGAAATACCGTATACCATAGCGCTATAGTATTACTGCCAGTTGACACACTGACAGAGTATTTGAAAAAGGGTCTCTTTTGTGTTCAATGGTACTGTACATGTACACGTGTTTTTGTGTACAACAGACAAGCATACTTTTAATACCACAGTACTTGCGAGATGAATCCAGTTTGGACTCATTTAAAACAAAACTTAAAACATACATGTACCTATTTATTCAAACCTAAAACAAACATCACAGGTCCACACAAAGTGAGCTTATAAGCTGAGCTAATGTAATCATTATTTTTCTTGTAGATTTTGTCAATGTTTGTGATTGTGTTTGTACTATAATCAGAATAACTGCAATGTAAAGCGCACTGAGGTAGGCTTTCAGTTACGAAATGCGCTATATACATGTAAAAGAAACTTTATTATTATTATTATTATACCCTAAATGCACCGATAAGTACAAGGTTAGGAGACCTATGCCCCTCTCCCCCCCCCAAAAAAAAAATGGAATTTCAGAGCTATCCATGCATGGAAAAATAGAAAGGTACATGTACATGTATGTAAATTTAAATGTATCTAGTCATTCTAGTGTAATCAAACATGGCAGGGAAACTTTAGGGAAGGGACTTACAGTCTACAGCACAGTATGTATAAGCCGTGTTTCCATTGGACTTCAGAAAATCGGAAATTTAATTTAATAATTGAGACGATGGTTAAATTTCAATCTTACCGCCGTTCCCACTTGGACTTTTTGAGTCGGGAAAATTTCATCGAGACGATGAGGCTTTTCTAAATGGGTCAGAAAGGGGGAGGGGGACAGTTCGCTTGCCATGTACATCGTGTAGACTCCACACCAGCCTTTTGATTGATATGCAGCAAGAGATATGGGAATCAGGGATCAGAGAATGAGTTTTGCCATTTTTTTTTTAGAACATTCAGTTTGTTTACTTACCCCAATGACCCATGCATAACTCAAATTCAAAGAGACCTTCTGCACGGACTCAATGAAGCATGATACCAAGTGCAAGGCACACACACACACACACCACTGCACAGCATATGAAAATATCCATGTACATGAAAAATATGTATTCTGACAACCCTGTGCATTATGGATCACAAAAAGGGCTTTACATTCTCTCAACCCATCATCCGTTGCGGAATGTTAATTCTCCGGGGGGGGGGGGGGGGGGGGGGTGCCTCATCGATTGAGGGAACACACCTGTGTACTGCATAACGCAATTTTAATTGGATGTCAAGGGTTGGGGAGCTATGGAGGTTGGTATGTACATGTAATGAGCCTGTGACGCAGAAAGTCAAAAGTATTTGTGGTTTAATGTGAAGATGGTTTTGTTCCCCCCTGTATAAACCTGTGAGCTTTTTCTACATATGTACATGTACCTCACCACTTTAGGGTCGTTAACTCTCACCCCCCCCCCCCACAAAAAAAAAATTGATTAATTGGATCGCGATTTTTAAACGTGAATCGAGCTTCACTCTTTTGACCTGTGCGGACACAATAGACGAATCGCGATTCGGAATTATTATTTTTATTTGCAACGCTGTGCATGTCGACACTCTTGAATCCCACAATGCAATGTTCCGACTGACAGGAAGTGCCGTGCTTGTTTGTCATGTCTCGCCACCCTCAAGGACCCAGGCACCTTTTGACCGCAAAATTGCTACGAGCGATAGGCTGATAGCAACCAATTCTTTCATCACAACCCATTACAGTTTGTCAGTCAACAGCTCGGAGGATCTCTAAAAATGTTCATCTGAAAGACCGAGGCCTTACATGTAACTGAACGGCATCAACTGTGTGACAGACGACCGTGTTTGGGGTTTGTGACAAACGGATCCTAAATCATTACGGGTCACTCCGTCTCTCTCTCTCTCTCTCTCTCACTCTTTTCTTTTTAGACTGGCTTCGGAAGTTCGGTAAAATCACGGCTGCGGGTGTTTTTGTGGAGGGGAGACAAGACAAGGACAACGATCTGCCAGACTGAGCGGAGGTCTGGGTGAAGTTTGGGCGGGGTGGGGTGTCTTCCTGTCTAACGACTGTCTTCCGAAGACAGGGACCTGCGAGAGAAAAAAAACAAGTCTGCTCACCTCTCTCCCCCCCCCTTCTCCCTCACTGTCACTCTCGCGTCTCGGGATGAGCCAAAACAGGAAGACAGTACAGTGTATGTTAGGGTGTGTCTAGTTGGTGGATATCTGCGAAGAAAGGTGTTCCTTATCTGCACCCAACTGGCATCTCGTGGAGGAAAAAAAAAATCTACTACAAAAACAGGAAAAGATGATTTGTCAACCCGAATACTACTGTCTCTGGTTCTGATTCTTACGGAGAGTTCCAATAAATGGTGGCAAATATTGACCAGCCTGAATATAAGACCGACACTAGTCTAAATAAGTAATTTGATTTCTGTTTTACTTTTGGAAAGATCCTAGCGGGATGTTTTTCAGAGGCAGAAGGGTAGGAATGTGACTTCCCCCCCTAAAAAAAATAAAAAATAAAATTATTGTGGGTAATTGCTGGTTGGCTGCTTAATTATTTGAATCATGAATATTCGCTACTTTAATCCTATTGTCTGTAGGTGATATACAAAAATGTTGCAAACTGCTTACTGACAAAAATTACCAAAATGCAAATCTTAAAATTTAGTGGGCCTGACGTTTCGATCCTAGCAGGACCTTTCTCAAAGGATCGAAACGTCAGGCCCTATTGGCGGTAGTTTAAAAAAACAACCGTATTGGTGATTGGCCGCCTGATTAGAGGACTCATGAATATTCAGTGAGCCATTAAGCTGTAAGCTGAGCTCCACACACATAGTTTAAACAGCCACTTTGACTTGCAATGGTTCTTATCTTTCCTGCAGTTTGTCAATTTGTCTGCTGGCAGTCGGATCCTCATGATTATTCATGAGCTGCCTGTAATCCAGCGATCCTATTGGCTTGTACGAGCGGTTGCTTAGGAGACGGGGCCGACTGTTCTCTTGCATTTTAAATGCAAGATGAAGATGGAGAGTGCTCAGTGCTGTAATGTACATACATGTACGGGTGTGCAATGTACATGTATGTGTTGGAAGAGCTGACAGATAGTGCACTATTAACAATGCCGGGGATCTCTCGCGAGTTCCGTTCCTTGGTAAAAGGCGCCGAGAAGAAAACTGTCTATGGAAACAGCCCCCCTCCCTACCCACCCACTTCTCTCCCGCTTAAAGGCCTTAACCCTATACAACATTGGTAAAGGTCAAAAGATTGCCACAGATTGTGTGTTAAACCATTAAAACATTTTTTTTTTAAAGCAATACTGCGAAGGTTTCCGCTCAAATGGTGATCTGAGAAAGTAGAAAAATGCAAGAAACCGTCACGGTTTACGCACCGTTCTGTAGTGTAAGAAATAGTTTATTACTCGCGAGAAATCAACTATTTGTCGATGTTTGAGTGAAGATTTCTCGAGAAGTACAGCATCCCAGACAGTAAGAATTCAACATGAGGATTCTATCATGACATCTAGTATCTAAATGTAAATTAGAAGGAAATCAGTGGACAATTATGTTTTCAATCAATGTTGTATAGGGCCTAAAGGTCAGCGGCATTTCGAACCCTACGCATTTATGTACGTCCCCCGCACAAAAGAACTACTCCTTTGAAACTGAAAGGATGCTTGATGTCCACTCTCAATCCTTCCGACGCGTATAAGAATGCCGGCGCGCATTGCCGGCATTCAGAACACTCACAAAAAAGACGCGACAAAAATCAATCGGACCCCCAAAAAATAATCAAATTGACACCCAGCCCCCACCAAAAAGGTCATCCGTTCACACTCGATGGGATTCACTTAGTGAGGGTGGAAATGCGTAATTAATTTTTATAGTACCTCCCCCCAAAAAACCAAAAAAACAAGCAAATTAGATTTCCGTTTTTATCTAAACCTGCGTGCATTTCGTTGAATATCGGTTGTCGGGATTGGCATGTATCCTATCTCCCGATGCCTACGGTGACGGAAAACAGCTGTCAAGATAGTGCATCATTTCAAACGAAAACTCTGACAGGCAGTGGATGGTGTTTTTTTGGGGGGGGGGGTGGGGGGGGTTTCACGCAAAAGGTAAAAAAAAAAATGGATGGGCCAAAGAATTTTGATGATTATTTTCGTATGACAGCTTTTTTTTTTTTTTTTTTTTACCTTTCGCACCTACCGTATGTAACATTACATGTACACCTATGAGGGCGAGAGCTGTGTACAATGTACATGTACTGTACATCATGTACATGCTTATGAACAGCCTGTGGTTGGTTTTTGTTCCGTGGGCAGTTCCTGATTGGTCACTTGACTTGTCGGTGTGCACATAACTGCACCGGTGTAAACGTGTGCAGTCTATAATTGGCCACCTGTCGGACGACGCGCACACTAAAAGCGTAAAAAATTGGTCCCCGCACCCGCTCAGTTTATAATTAGCAACTTGTCCGCGCCCGCGGGGGGAAAAAATTCAGCCTCTTCCCAACAAGGGACGGTGTGAGCCCAGCGGCACCGCCTAAAAATAGGCGGGTAGTTTTTAATGAATCCACTTCCGTCCTTCCTTGATCTGCCCTCAACACCCCCCCCCAAACCCCCAAAACCCTCCAACCAACAGATACAAAGACTGGCGTGGCTACGATTGCACTACTGGACAAGGTCACTGAGGACTTGATGCAATGACACAGATCCAGTGTACATGTACACCAGGCAACACTTCCACTCTGTCAATTCCTCGGTCCCCTATGCCACCGGTAGCCAACCATGCCAAGTTGCCAACAGATACAAAGACTAGCGTGGCTGCAATTGCACTACTGGACAAGGTCACTGAGGACTTGATGCAATGACACAGATCAAGTGTACACCAGGCAGCACTTCCACTCTGTCAATTCCACGGTCCCCTATGCCACTGGTAGCCAACCATGCCAACAGAAACAAGAGACTGCCAGTGGTTGGGACTGCACTACCTGACAAGGTCAACAAGCACCCATTGCAATGCCATACGGGGGTATTTATATCCATACACACACACACACACACTAGGCAGTACTCCCCACTGTCAATTCCAGATTCTACGGTACGCTACTCCAGTGGCCGCCAATGGCCTGCCCAAACAACACTCAATTTACCTGGGGGTCTTGCAACAACACATGGGAGTTGCGCCAGGGCAGACCCTGCCCCGCTAAGCAAGCAGTCGCAGACAATCAATCAATCAATCAAGTACAAGCGCACCGATATACTGCACTGACGCTTAAAAGGTGGGTGCGAACTCGACTACGTCAACAACAGCAAAACAACTTTGCCACTCTTTGTAAAATCATTACATTAATGCTACTTTTTTTTCTTCTTTTTTTAACCTTTTATTTTTCTCTCGACAAAAGCTTACAGAGAAGACGGAAGGATTTCCCTCACCAACTTCAACCCCCCCCCCTTCCCCCTCCCTTCAGGAAATGACTTATTCAAACTCACGATCCAGGGTTTTGAATTTCAAACAGCCAGATGCACCCCAAGAATAAAGTCCCCTCTGCCGTCGGCAGAGGGTAAATAGCCGTGGCTGCATCCCCCCCCCCCTTCCCAGTGCACAGTGAGCTCCGTCCCCTCTTTAATTTACTATGCACCGTGTACACATGGATTGCCACAATCAAAACCGTTGCGTCGACTGTCGGGAGTGACTGCTGGAACGGCATTTTAACTTTGGGTGGGCCATCAGCACCAGGTCGCAAATGCGAGAAACTCGTCAGATCTGATGACCTGCCCGCGCTTTATTTGGCAGTAGGTCTAGGAGCGGCCCTAGTCACTATGAACTTGTAACCTGCTGAACGAACCTTGGAATTCTTGAGGGCTTGCCGGCTTTGTCAAATCACGATGCAGAAATTAGCAGAACACATTTTTTTTTTCAGCATGGAATTTCTATTTAAACTTAAAAAATAAAAACAAAATTCACCCAGGTTTTTATTAGGCCCATTGAAATATAAAAATCAATGGACAGTAAGAGCAATTATTTAAAATAATATAAAGTTCAGAAAATCCTTGACTAATTTATACCTAACACTTTGAAAATTAACTCTTTTTTTTATCTATTTTTTTTAGATTCAGCCAAAGCTAATTAACTGAAACCTTACTCTCAGATGTACAGATTCATAATTTATTTTTCGCAATTGCTGGATTTTATGAGGTGATCATTTATTTAACCAAATTGCATCGGTGATGTCTCATTAGACAAGCGGCACTCACGGCCTCAAAGCTAGACATTTCTCAGTGCAGTGTGACAGCTGCTCAAAGATTATTCCTCGCTTAAAAAAAAAAAAAAAAAAAAAAACCTGCAGTGAAGTCTACCTTGACGCTCAAGGCCAGCGTTCTAATCTAGCAGTCAGGTAATCCTGCCCCCCCCCTACGAAGGTCGTGTGAATGTCAGCTTCGTCCTCTGGGCAGAAAGTGTTAGACCTTGAGAAAAAGGATATATCTCGCGAGCCACCCTCGCCCACAAACCCTTGTGTCACTGTCAGAGCCGAGGTGGAAAGAAAAAAAACGGCCTATAAAATTGAAGCCGCCAATAAAAAAAGGTGCACGAGTTCGAGATCGATGAAATTGATAATAATCTCACGGGTGGTGACGTTCACGGTGTGAGTTTCTCTCACCGTCCAAACACCACCACCGCGAACCCGGGTCACGGTGGTGGCTGGTGTCAGCTTTGTAAGCAGCAATTTTCCACTAGATTGAGAGAAAAATGCTTTCCAAAAAATTTCCAACGGCTTTACATGATATTTTTAAGCAAGAGGAGAATTTTTTTAACAGCCTACTGTATGTCAGTTTTACACAAGCAATTTCGTTGGCCACATGAATTAATGTATTTGCATTACACTCACTGTTTATTTCATTGAATATTTACCCTTTGCCTTCCTGGACCTTCCAAAATACCGGACCCGCGTTTGATATCCGCAGAGTTTGGCCCTCTCACTTTCATGACAAGTGCCAAATGCATAGTCTAGTCACAAATGCAACCCATGCAGGCCAACATCTCATAAATTAAAATTTCATGTCGGCGCTAGAAACCGGCTTTACAGATTCTTCTCACTCAGAAGTCGTGACAAATTCATGGCGGGCAGACATGTCAGTATCGACAAATAAGTAGGCCGTCTCCGTAACACGGCCCCGACAAAAAAATATTCTAAAAACCTGCAAATAGGGAACGACATGATATCAATACGAATCAACCACTATCGTCCAATTCCGAATGATACAAAATCTGCACGTATGATTATTATTTCCCTGAGTCGTGCTGAGAAAAGGAAATCCTGATCGTACATTTAGAGTAATTTGAGGCGGCAGCTCGCGTCTATACATACACAGGCAAGCACCGACAACTGCCTCGGCCGCATAGCGACCCAAAAAAAAAAAAGGAAAAAAAAAACCTGCCAGACACATCGGCCCATCCTGACTTTCTAGAAGCAAGTCGCTTCAAGTCCCTTCGGACTTCTGGACTCCTAGGGTTGGGTAAACTAACACGTTGATATTTTTTTTTTTTTTTTCCCGGAGGAATTGAAGTTCCGTTTGAGAGCTGACAAGATGATGGCAAAGACCTACACTACATATCCCAGTGTCGTCACATTTATTGGGCGGACAAGGGGGCATGTTTGCCCTGAAATTGACGCTCTGTCAATTTTGGAGACTTTCCAAGTCTGTTATGGGGTTTTGTGCAGTGACACCACGTAAGTCATCTCTTTGGAGTAATGGCTCTGAGAAGAGCCAGTGAACGACCCCAAAACACAGACAAGACAAATACGAAATGGAGTCTAGAGAGAGAGAGAGGGGGGAGGGGGTTAAAAATCGACTGGACGAAGGCTTACGATTTTTAGCCAACTTCATCCAAGCTGCCATGGACAAATGCTGCCCTTTGCTTCCCCCCCCCCCCCCCCCCCCCCCGCAAGATGGGAGCCCTGCAATTCCCATTGAAGATTTATTTTACATATACAGCAGTTTGCCCTTAACAAAAAATAAGCAGGGGGGGTGTGTGGTCCACAGTGTGGAGGGAACAAGGTGCCCTTTTGTGGGTGGGGGTGAGGGGGAAGGGGTGGGGGTGAGGGGGGAGGGGGTGGGGGAGAGGGTAGGTGGCAGGGGGTGTTGAGGACTGAAATTTGAAACCTAGTTGTGTTTTTGGCTTTAGGGGCAAAGGCAAGACCTTTTTGCAATCTGCAAACACCAAACAGTGCAACCTCATTTCCATACTACCTAGCAGATCAGATACAACCATACACACGTATTGACTTGATGATGCGACGAAGAAAAAAATAAAAAAATCTGTCCCTCGACCTTTGCTGGATGTATCCCTTCCTCCTTAACCAAAGAACAAATCTTCCTCGCGGTATCAAGTTCACAACTTCAAACACAGCAGATATATTTCTTATGGCCAGGATGTACGCAACCTTAGACTTTGATCAAATTAGAGATTCCCGGAATATACCCAGTAGGGGGCAAGCGGACTGTGAAAAACAGCAGCTTGTCTGAAGGGGTGCCCTTTCATTAGTACTATGTGGGTCAACAGTCAACAGACCAGGCTCGTGCACATTGGGAACCAGACCGGGTATCGCTGTCACAAAAAGTCATCGTAACTCACCTTTGACGTTAGAAGTACTACAATTGACAATGCACTACAGGACTATCAGAAATATCTCTCGAGTATGTGTGGTTCTTGGAACCGACGAACTTGAGTTTGTCCGTTCTCTTCAGAACCACACGTACTGTACTCACAAAGGAATACTTTTATGTGGTGTCACTGCAGACCAACTTCGACCTGCCACCTCCACAGTGAACAGCCTGAAAACTGACTGAGACCAATCGTTACTACTAGGACAGATCGTCTGCTGTGCGCGGGGTTACAATGCGTCGTAAGGGTATGGCAAAATCATCGCCTGGCTTGTTTTGCGAGCTTTTGGGACGGCGTGCGCCGCGGGTCGCCCCTACGGTGGAGCCGTGCACGGCACTGACTCACACCGTGCCAAGATGGCGGAGACGGTCTCCTAGTCCTAGTAGCACACCACAAAGGAACTGAGCATTTCGGTCCCACAACCCACGCAATGGCTGGGAGTCAGAGTACGCGTACGTGCACTTCCTGAATCACTGGGCGTCGTGTCTACAAAGCATTCTGAGTTTCTGACACATCTTCTCCCCCCCCCACAAAACTGGTAACCCAAACTGGAACATTGAAACAAAATCTGCTCTAATTTCTTTAAATATTCATCCTGATTCCTGAATAAATCATAAATCAACAATATATCATCAAAACAAAACAAACATCATCAAAATATGTAAACATTGGGAATTGTATAAATTACAATACAGAAAAGGTTTGCAGTGACAGAATGTACATGTACAGTAAGTCATCAGAATACACACTGCCTGAAACCTAGCGTTATCAGCTATTTTCAGAGCCATACTCCATCTCTCTAAACAGATGATTTACATTACTGTGCACTGTACAGTACATGATGTCACTCACCACAAACTTTCCACTTTGTGCTTCCACCGTGCAAACCTTCAACTCTTATCTACCTTGTGTTTCTGATTTTGTACGGTTTTCTCAGTATTCCAATTTGGCTCCTTCAAGTTATGAAATCCCCACTCCCCCTACCCCCAAGCAGACCAGAAGGTCAAGCAATACAGTAGATTGATTTAGCAGGTACCAGTGTCTGGGCGACTGGGTCTCACCGAGGTAATTTTTTTTCAGTGGACAGGAAAACTCAGCACCCCCATTATTTCTCAAATAAAGCTACAATTTTATTTTTTTTTAATTCAATGCAGAAACAATCAGACGTGGGAGTAAGAATGGAGACAATCCGATTCCATTTCTGGCAGGTTATGCTGACAAAAAAAACACCAAGTATCAAAATCCGGCTGAATCGGCTGAGAATCTGTGAAAATCCTCTGGCCTTGAGAATTGCAACGCACCACTTGAGGTCAAGTGAAAAGGCACGGGGCTAGTCCCTAAATGCCTTTTCCAGATCTTCTGTAAACTGCCTCTCTCTCTGTTGTGAGTGGGACTTCTCCTTCGCAAACTGTGTGAACCTTTAAGAGTGAGGTTTACTGTTTGTTCTTGGGCCACAGAGGCTGAGGACGATACGAAATGATTTCCCAGGAGTTCACAGGCGAATGATTTGCTAATGTACATTCATGGGGGTTTATTTTAAAGGGCAGCGCTATGAGTGGAACGGGACCGAGTTTGTTTGAGAATGTGTGATGAATGTACACAGTGGTGTTGTCATGGGATATGGTACATGTACATTGTACATGTAAATATGCACACTGCCTTGGTGCCCCCTGGTCATTGCCTCGGTGCCCCTTGTCATTGCCTTGGTGCCCCCTGGTCATTGCCTTGGTGCCCCCTGGTCATTGCCTTGGTGCCCCTGGTCATTGCCTCGGTGCCCCTGGTCATTGCCTTGGTGCCCCTGGTCATTGCCTTGGTGCCCCTGGTCATTGTCTTAGTGCCCCCTGGTCATTGCCTTGGTGCCCCTGGTCATTGCCTTGCTGCCCCTGGTCATTGCCTTGGTGCCCCCTGGTCATTGCCTTGCTGCCCATGGTCATTGCCTTGGTGCCCCTGGTCATTGCCTTGATGCCCCTGGTCATTGCCTTGGTGCCCCTGGTCATTGCCTTGATGCCCCTGGTCATTGCCTTGGTGCCCCTGGACATTGCTGTGGTGCCCCTGGTCATTGCCTTGGTGACCATGGTCATTGCCTTGGTGACCCTGGTCATTGCCTTGGTGCCCCTGGTCATTGCCTTGATGCCCCTTGGTCAATGCTTTGGTGACCCTGGTCATTGCCTTGCTGCCCCTGGTCATTGCCTTGGTGACCCTGGTCATTGCCTTGGTGTCCCCTGATCATTGCCTTGGTGTCCCCTGGTCATTGCCTTGGTGTCCCCTGGTCATTGCCTTTGTGTCACCTGGTCATTGCCTTGGTGTCCCCTGGTCATTGCCTTGCTGCCTCTTAGTCACTACCTTGGTGTCCTTCACCAATGCCTCAGTCCTTCAAAGTAGCACATCTACACACTTCTCTACAAAAGACAGCCTTGCCCCTTTAAAAAATGCCCTTTGATAAGAACGCAGCTCCAACCCACTCCCATACAAACATGAACACTGTTGTGGGGGAGTGGGCAGGTATCTGACCTTGGGGGAGAAAAAAACTCAGGCTCCTAAGTGACAGCACAACCAATGATTTGTCAGCAGACAAACACACACTGTGAAGCACGCTGTGGTCAATGCCACAGTCAGCAATGCACAGTTGACTGACTGCCTGCCGTCCCACTTGTTTTGCCAAACCCACTGGTGTGTACTGTATTGCACGCATACAATACACAATACACAATAGGGTGTGTACAACTGTATGGCAGCACAATGCCACAACTGCACCACTTATTTATTACCGTATCTGCGGAGAAATCCGCGCGCGGAGGAAAAAGTGTCGCAGACACGGCGCAGGGGGGGGGGGGGGGCGACTTACCATTGCGGCTGATGTCCAGTTCGGTCAGGTTCATAAAGTTCCCAATTTCGGCCGGGAGGTGTTCCAATTCGTTGTCGCTAAGTCCCAGCTTGCGCAGATTCTGCAGCCTGAACAGTTGCTGCAAAACGAGAATACGACACACCGACTCATGATTCAACTGACATTATATCGTGGTACATTTTAGCGACGCAAAGTTGGTGGGAAAACTGCCAAATTAATCATCTAAAAACGGATTGAGGACCCGACATGTAAATGTTTTTTTTTCTGTCTCATTCTGCCTTCGACAAAGGTCCTGCTATGATCAAAACATCAGGCCCTCCTAATTTTTGATATTATCGGTAAAAATCAGTATGATTCATTGCTAGTTGTGAGTTGTGAGCTAGCCATCCCTCATCTTACAACGAGCCAATATCCTCCAACATGCCCGTAAAAATAAAAACTTCCAAGATTTCCTCGAAAATATGGGCTTGATTACACTAAAGTACAGACAATAATAATTAATATCATTGACTTAGCATATCTTTGGGGTATTCCTGTTCTGGCTGTCTTCAAAAGAAAATGCCAAATCTAAACAATACACACCCTAGTGTAGTGGCTAAATTCCTGTACTAGATTTCAACCCCCTGGCATCAATTTGGCCACAAACCAAGTTCGGATGATTCACACACAATAATTTCCACATAGCCTAGAAAAACTAAAGCCAAAGGTGCCTTTATCATTTATATCAGAATATCTTCTCTGTAGTCATTATCACCTTCTATCATAGGGTTTCTGCAGATACTTTCTAAGCCCCTCATTATTTTAGAAAACTACCCCCCCCCCCCATTAAATTTGAAAACTGACAATGTTTACACTTATCTCCCCCTTGCAAAACATCGAGTGAATGTTGACGAAAACGAACGTAAAAAAAGTCATGAATTATCAATGGGGAGTTCTGGTGAATTGTGAGAGAGAAAAAAGGGGGAAAGGGGGAAAAAGGGGTGCTTTTCTAGCTCTCACCCTGGGCAAGTCCCTGATTTGGTTGGCGTCCAGTAATAATTCTTCCAGGGTACGGGAGTAGCGGTAGACATCGTCGGGCACGGCCGACAGGTTCCCGTGCCGACGGTCCACGAAATCGACGTGCCGATTGCAGGCCCGAAACAGCGGTATACAGCGGAACATGGCGCCCACAATCCCGCGTCTTGGAGGGGGGGAAAAAGAAGAAGGAGTACAGATCCTCGGCTTCAGTGGGGCATGGGCTTCTCTAGCCGACCGGGTGGCGGAGAAGAGGGACCCACAAAATCACGGGCGATCAGTCCGCTCGGCTGGAATGTGGTTCAGGCGACACCGTACATTTCTGCAAACAAGATGTCCGCCCGTATGACGTCAGATTGGGTCTCTGGGCTGGGGGGAAAACACAGCGGGCGGGCGCCCGACTCGTCCCGCACGCCCGCGTGCGTCCGCTCCTGGTATTGGGAGCGGCAACCAGTCTCGGTGTCGGATCGTCAACGCAAGAGGGCGGTGTTCGCGTTCAATGTGGGAGCACTGTTTTTCATAAAAATAATGATAAGACTTTTTAGTTGGGAGTGTGTTTATCGTTAAAAATAATCGGGTGCAGCAGATTCAATCATGCGTGACACGATGGCGCTTCTGACTTGTAGATTAGTCAGAAATAAATGCTTAGTAGCGCCATTTAGAAGACACTGAGCTAATATAATGCAAGATCCACTACGAGACTCGTGCATTTAAAATAATTCATACAATGGAGTCACTATTAGTTAGTAGGACCATGGTAGGACATGTTTTTACCCGAACAGTAGGGCGTGGCAACAACTTAGACAAAAGGGTGAATTTTGGGCCTATAATAGCCTATAGGCCTACAATTTTCGGATTTTTGTAAGCGTTTAATCTTACAACACCTGCCGTTATAAAGGATGTAACGCGTGAAGTCAACGCAAATATTTATTGCTTGCTAATCTCAGTGACCAAAGTGCAAAATCTTCACAATATTGAGGACAACATTTGTATATCACACAATTTTTTTCTTAAAGTGATATACAAAAATGTTGCAAACTGCTTACTGACTAAAATTACCAAAATTCAAATCTTAAAATTAAGTGGGCCTGACGTTTCGATCCTAGCAGGACCTTTCTCAAAGGCTAAACTTAGAGAATTCTAAATGAGTTTTAGCAAGAATGCTGAAAAGTGCAAAATATGACCAAAATACAAATAATTGGAACAAATTAGGAGGTCCTGACGTTTCGATCCTAGCAGAATTTCGATCCTTTGAGAAAGTACGTCCTGCTAGGATCGAAACGTCAGGCCCACTAAATTTTAAGATTTAATATTTGTCTTACTTCGAGAAAGGACAAACTCTCCATACTCTACATGTTTGAGATGTGACTGACAAGACCATAGTGGTTGTACCGCATGATTGTACCATAGAGCAACCGTAGTTGAACCATGGTTGTACCATGGAGGTGTACGTTGTGGGCCTACGCAATAGACCGATTGCAGGACCAGGGTTTACAGGGCATCACGTGACTTTTTAAATCTCATTTTGTGCAGAACAGGAGTGGAAACAGCAAAGAAGACTACCATTATTATTGTCCACATTTTTTTTCTTTATAATTATTTCCATTATTTTATACTGCTCTGTGCTAAAATAAGATGAACCAAAAAAAACCACCAGAAGTCACGTGATGGCATGTAAATAGTGGTCGCGCATATCGGTCTAATGTTCACTCTGCTAATTAGTGGTTAGTTAATTACTGGTTAACACGAAACTGGATCAAGCCATGACCGGAAATGCCGATGGTCTTCAGATAACAATCTGTCAGCAGACGACAGGATTTCGATACGATCCTGATAACGCTCCCCTTACAAGTTACATCCAATTATTTTACAGATACGAATGAACTGTTATTATGTTCATGTGGGTTTGGCTTGTTGTATTAATTGTGTCAGTATAATGTAATTATAGATAGGGAGTACGTGTTGGTCCAACGAACTGACCATTGAGCACACGCACGAAGATCCCCACTCAAACGCCAATACCTCAGCCTTGAGTATCGGTGAGGGGTTGAGAGCGCGCATGTGGTTTTCTTCCAACGAAGACGGCAATTAATTAATAAGCTAGCCAGATATCTAGCATCTAAGACAATACACGCGTGGCTTGTGTCAACCTTGGAAGCCCCCCCCCCATGTCAACCATGCATGACGTCACTATTGAAATTTTAGCGCAAATTGTCTGCTCGGCTATCATCAGTGGCGTGCATGCAGTATTATTATAAACGGTAACACATGAAAACAGCGAATACTTTTATATCAAGCGCTACATCCACCTAGGAAGTAGTACCCAGTGTTAACGAAATCAGAATGATTCGAGTAACATAAGATAGGCCTAGAAATTAACAAAAACATAATAATTCTCAAAAAACATTAAAAAAATAATTCGCATATTCTACACATAATTATATTATTTAATCTATGCAACAAAGAAAGCCAACCTCCATTAGTTGTAAGCAGTAAGCATGATCTTATCTTCGTCTTAAAAAATGTCAACATTTCTAGAATAATCCCTAGGTATTATTTTATTGAAAAGTAATGGAGCTCAATGGGAAAATGGCCGACCCCATCTCATTATATTTTTGAAATTTAGGTATAACATGCAGACTCGAGTCAGCCTGTGACCTTTTAAGCTAATGTAGGGTGTATAATGGGTGTATAATCCCGTGTAGCATCAACGACGCTTCAAGTTGGATCGATGGCAAAATATCGATCTATTTAATCATCATTATTACTAATATAGAAAACAAACAATCGTGCTGTCTGATAAATAAAGAGACATCAATTTGCATATTCTTCTGAAGGTGGAAAGACTGAGATTAGACATCGAACTGCCAGGCCTCAACCCCAGCTTCGTCGCAGCTGATCCAAAAGCTGAAAACGTCACCGATGTGGTTGAATTATTTGTTGAAGAAGCTTCATAAGTTGGCGGTCTCTTCCAAGCCTGCGGCACTGCATCTTCAAAAATCGAAGTGAAAGGTCCCTAATTGCTTGTTGTTATGCATTATACTTTGAAATGGGTGAAAGAAATTGGGACAAGGCCGGAGCCTGAGCCTAAGCCGGGTTTGGGGAGATCGGAAGGGCTTGCACAAAGAATGAGAGGATTTCTTTTTTCAAACATAATAATCTGTTTTGTCCTTGTCACTCTGCCTTTGAGAAAGGTCCTGCTAGGATCGAAACGTCAGGCCCACTAAATTTTAACATTTACATTTTGGTGATTTTAGTCAGTAAGCAGTTTGCCACATTTTTGTATATCACCAAAATAAAGGAAAAACACAAAAACTGGGATATTTTTAGAGTTATTCAGTAGACGATCGAGGTCGTGCCTCAACAATACCACAACTCTTCCCCTTTTGTCTCCAGAGAGAACGGATATATTTTAGAGGTTTTGAAGAGCGTCACGTCCTGTGATGTCATTTTCCACTAAATCAATAATAAAGATAGTATTCTACTGTAGATTTGTGGGGAGATAATTCCCTCTTTTTTTGCCTTATTACGCGCAAGGTAATTAATTGAGGGGTTTTCGCTGGTCCCGCGAGGCCCGGCCTCTGATGTAAGGGGGAAAACAAACCCGAGGCGCGGGGTACCAGCCGGTAATTGCATTCCAAAGTTGCTGACGTGTGCATGTCACGTGGGAATGGATAAGCGGGACCGAGGCTGCGCTGGGGCGCATGTGCGGTAACGTATGTTGTCGCGATCCTCTGCCGAGTATTAATATTCATCAGGTATGACGTCACTGCACAACGATCCGTATACGACCGATCCGTATCCGCACCACTGACTATAAGACAGTGTCGCGACACTGTGAAGAGACGGCGCGCGTCTCAGCAGAGAATAAAATTGCAAAGGTACAAGGGCATAGACTAAGCCATGTGGCCCGGTACCAGAGAACTGCTCATCTGGCACGATATCAGACGATTAGGCTGCACACTGCTAGTAAATAGTAGTATGGTACAGTGTACAGTACATGTACGTAAATGAACATAATACTGTTGTCAGGGGTGCGTATTCGAAGTAGTACGAATGCGGATCGTTGTGCAGTGACATCATACCTGATGAATATTCATACTCAGCAGAGTATCGCGCCAACATACGTTACCCGCATGTGCATGCACCGCCATTGTCCAGGCGATATCAGAAAGAGAAAGAGACTCCCACGACGAGACCATTTTTGTGGACTGTTTTTTCGCCGATTTTGACGCGGCACCCGAAGCGACAGCCCGACTTTTAGCCCGTGACGGGGACTCCTGCCTGCCCACAGCTGGCCTTCAATAACGTTTGACTTGGATATATTCGGGACTGAATCGGGAAATGTCTGCTGGAGTTGACCAGGTAGGTCAGTTCGGCTGATGCAAAAAAAAAAAAAAAAAGGCAACAAATTCTGGGCAGCCGACATTTTGTAACTGCGTCTACGCGTTGTCAACTCAACCTTCGTGCTGGCCGTTCACTTCCGCCATCGCTCTAGAACGGGACGCCTCCACCGCCGTTTCTCCTCTAATTTGTCTCTTTTTTTCTCTCTTTTTCTCTCCCTTCCCCCCTCCCTGACTCATCTCCTTCGTTCCATGGATATTCCCGGGTCTGTGCAGAAGCCGAAATCGCAAAGGGCGCAAGGTTAGTAGTTAGTAAAAAAAAAAAAAAAAATGTGGTCGACGTGTTTTTCCTCGTGGATTTTTTTTCCCCGCACACGTTCTCTTCAATTGTATTTTGTATTTGAGCGGCCAGGGAGTGTTACGTGTAATCAGCGTGGTGTGGTTACCGTTGCTCCACGCTGCAGCACGGCGTTCGTCCGAAAACTGCACTCTGATTTCGTCAACTTTTACCCTTAGGAATAAAAAACTTAAATAAAAAACAGTCATTATTTGTATTTTTGACTCTGTCCTAGTTTTTTATTGTTGTCTAAACTCGGTAAATGTCACTGACACAGAGTGACAGTACAAAGTGACAGTTGAGTTAGTAGAAATAAAATGGATTTAGTACTTGAATTTGTGATGTAACACTACTTACTGACTTAGTCTCAAGTCAAAATAAAGGACTTATTATTTTTTTTTTAACGCAGTGGCTGTGTTTACTGCAGTCGTCCATGTGGTTCCCTGACGTGCTTAGCAAGCTCTTGCAACCAGACTGTCATCAAATAAATAGTCTGGTTCAACTAGCCTGCAATGCTGACGAATGCTTTCAAGTGAGGGAACCACATGGACGACTGCCGTAACAATAGCCACGGCGTTTTTTAAAAGTCTTAAAGTGGCCATTGGTTTAGTTTTTGTACAATCACATCCCTTTTGTTACAGTTTGAATGACAATTTAGCATGCTTGTATGAATTATTATCAATAATGTTGTCACAAAATTATTTTGAGGTAAAACCTGATGACATTCAACTCATTTTCAAGGACATTTTGATTTTTTAGGCCGCGACGTTTCGATATAAGCAGGACCTTTTTTACTTTAGGATTGAAATGTCGGGGCCCTCCTTATTTTTGAGATTTGCATTTTGATCATTTTAGTCAGTAAGCGGTTTTCAACATTTTGGCATATTCCTGTGCTAGTTTTTATTTTGGTGTTAACAACTTGGTTAACGGGAACTTTTTTTTTGTTTCACCATGCAGTTCAAAATGGTCCAGTGAACCCTAAAGATGGTGTCTCCGATGAAGACTTTGAACGTTACATTCAGACGAACCAAGCCAATCAGGTACGGTGGACGTTTCAGCCTTAACGCATTTTATCAAATTGTAGTTCTTAAAGCCCCTACACAACATTGGTAAGATCGAAAAAAAAAAAATGTTCACAGATTTACATGAAACTTATACAGTTTGAAGATGGTTATAATAGAAACCTCGCACTGAAATATTTCTGCCTAAAATGCTGTTTTTTGGAGAAAATAGTAAAGAAATGGTTTACGTCTCATCGAGATCTAAACTATTTTTCGGAAGAGTACGGCGTTGAATGCTGCTTTTTCGTGAAACAAATGAAGCGGTTTTCAAGATTTTCTCGAGACTCGGTTGGCGGATTGAGATGAAATTTTCACAGGTGTGCTATTTCATGCATATGTTGGATCAGACAACGTATGGATGCTATTCTTTGACCTCGACCAATGTTGTGTATGGCTTTAAGAATAGTTTAATAAAATGCTACCTCCTTTATTACTTCATAAACAAATTTATATGTGATGGCATTGCCATGAATTTGTCAGATGGAATTTGGCAGATTGTTATAATGGGATAGATAAAGTAAGTTGAAGTAAAGTAAGTTAACGTTTTTCATGTATAAGAATTTAAGATATTTTGTATAGTAACAGTACTTTTGGGAAATAAAGAAACAGTATTTGTTAATATAATGTAGAAATTTTAACAACTGTCTAGTAGCAAGGACTATGGCACCTGTGTACCTCATTGAAAAAGATTTGAACGCACTGTCGCAGTGTTTGAGGAAGTGATGTATGGCAAACTCAAATTATTTTAACCTGATAACAAAAGATTTGAAATTATCAGTTCCCTGTGCACACATTGCAGTGGTTGATTGCTCGGATGTTAATTGTTATTATCATGGATGTCATTCAAATCCGCCAGTGGTTAAGACGTCTGCACTGAGAGTGGGAGTCCAAGGTTCAAATCCCGCCCGAGCTGCCTGAATTTTTTTTCTTCAGGTATCGGGCAAAGCACTAAGCATGTTTATAATGTCGAGAAGGGCAAACCTTTGTTGAATTGCTCGGATGTGCTCTTTTATTTCCTACTTGTGCAACTTCTACTCAATTAGTTACCAAAGGTTTTTTCCCTCATCGCTGTGTCGTGAAAACAGTAATCTGGTTTATATTGTTTTGCTTATCGAGGCTCAACTTGAAAGTGGTCTGTCCACTGACGCATACGAGCCGGGTAAGTTACCTAGGACAAAAACTTCCTGGGCCGTCCGCACTGGACTTAAATTGGTGCAGTTGCCCATTTGCTCGCTTAGTTCCCCCCAACAAAAGTCCTGTGCGGACATGGCTTAAAACCTAAACCTGCTTTGGCAACCTTACCTTCTCTGTGCTCTTCCCATCCACATCCATGAAACCGATACACAAGACTTGTTTAGTTAAGATAGAACTTAAGAGGTTTCTTTTCTCACAAACCTGTGATTTATAGTCAATTGATATCTGCGCTAGAAACAACTGCGCTTGGAATCATAGTTGTTACACTGTTAACAGTTTTTCACTGTTGAAAAGATTTTTGTTACCAAAGTGACTACATTTGACTTATCAAAAGCTCAGGTGGTTTTGGTGATCTCCGCTCTGGATTTGTGTAACCACTGAATACAGTGTGTTTTCAGCGTATTTTCGCACAAGCATGATGTCATATAGCAAGTGGAACACATTGTGTGGATGGATAACTTGTCACAGTGTGCCAAAATGTCATCTGGTGTGTCTACTGATGAGTTAATCATGTTGTCGGGTATCGCCATACACCCCCCCCTCCCCTCACCCCACCCCCCCCCTCCCAACCAGCTGCAAATATCAGTGCCCCTCGCATAAGCTGGGCACGGAAAGACACCACCTTGTGCACGGGTCGTGCCAGAGTCATGGTTGAATCAGGGATTCAGTAAACACCATATGGGCGCAGTGGCCTTGAGTTTCAATCATAGAGACATGGCATGTTTTTCCCCCCATGAATAAATGGATCTCTGTGAAAGAGACGACTGCCTCTCTGTGGGAACTTAGCCCCAAGTCTTCATGATTTGTTTGAACGCAAGCAAAAGAAACCCCTTATTTTTGAATCGCGATTATTGGGACAATGAACTGTAGGGGTAATAGGTTTGTGGTGACACCATGTAAAATTCTATCACTGTTTGAAACATCAAGTTCCTGCGGTCTCTGTGAAAGAGACGACTGCCTCTCTGTGGGAACTTAGCCCCAAGTCTTCATGATTTGTTTGAACGCGAGCAAAAGAAACCCCTTATTTTTGAATCGTGATTATTGGGACAATGAACTGTAGGGGTAATAGGTTTGCAGTGACACCATGTAAAATTCTATCACTGTTTGAAATGTCAAGTTCCTGCGGTCTCTGTGAAAGAGACGACTGCCTCTCTGTGGGAACTTAGCCCCAAGTCTTCATGATTTGTTTGAACGCGAGCAAAAGAAACCCCTAATTTTTGAATCGTGATTATTGGGACAATGAACTGTAGGGGTAATAGGTTTGCGGTGACACCATGTAAAATTCTATCACTGTTTGAAACGTCAAGTTCCTGCGGTCTCTGTGAAAGAGACGACTGCCTCTCTGTGGGAACTTAGCCCCAAGTCTTCATGATTTGTTTGAACGCGAGCAAAAGAAACCCCTAATTTTTGAATCGTGATTATTGGGACAATGAACTGTAGGGGTAATAGGTTTGCGGTGACACCATGTAAAATTCTATCACTGTTTGAAACGTCAAGTTCCTGCGGTCTCTGTGAAAGAGACGACTGCCTCTCTGTGGGAACTTAGCCCCAAGTCTTCATGATTTGTTTGAACGCGAGCAAAAGAAACCCCTAATTTTTGAATCGTGATTATTGGGACAATGAACTGTAGGGTTAATAGGTTTGCGGTGACACCATGTCAAATTCTCTCTTTTGTGAGATTGTGTCCCCTGAAGACGAACAGAGTATCACTGTTTGAAACGTCGAGTTCCTCCGGTTCTTTTCAGGACCACACATACTCACAAAAGAGAGAATTTTGCATGGTGTCACTGCAAACCTATTTCTCCTGCTATTCTCACCATGAAAACTGTCATTTGGACAGTGGGAACAGGCCTGTTGTACACACTGAAGATAGACCCTGAGTGAAGCTGGCTGCAAATCGACCGATGCCAGACTGTAGTCTGTTCATCTGGAGCCAGGGGTTTCTGGGAATGGAGGTAATGATATGAGGTGTTGTGGTCACAGCAATGGATATCAGTTCCTGTGAGTTCCTGGATGCTTTTTTTTTTCTAGGGCGTCAACTTACGTTGTGTCAAGCCAGGAAAAGTGTGTCTGGCTTTTTGCTGTATACTGTATGTATTGCCCAGGTGATGTGTTTGCGCATGCACAGTTGTATGCACCGGGTAACTGTTACAGGCCGGTGCGGCTTTGTTTTTGAATGTCTCTCGTCTCCTGAGCTCTGTGCTATTCCCAGAGGCTGAATAAACAGAGGAGATATTACATGTGATGATAACCTTATGTGCTGTGGGTGCGACTGTCATTATGGCAGATACCACACAGTATCTGTGGCGTTTTTGTAATGCATAGACCACACACGGCTCAATAAAGACCACATTTATCTGATCTCTTTTTTTTCCAGTTAAACAAGCAAACATTAAATTCTGTGAACTGCTTCAATAACTTAGGTTTTTCTTTCATTTGGTTAATGAACGGCCTGGCTTTAGTTTCAGGACACTTATGCCTCTGCATGTCTTGTCAACTGACCATGCTCTCCCCAACCCTCCCCACACAGAAACCAGTTCAGCTCATGGCATATTAGGGCCGTAAATTTCTGCCGTACGTGCCCAGCACACAGTAACAACAACTCTCATGGTTTCAGTAGGCTGGTCAATTTAATTAACCGGAGATTTCCAGTGGAGATGGATTAACGAGGGCATTGTCTCGTCGGCACAACGGCCTTCAATCCATTGTTTGCCCACAGCACACAATACCCCATTGGCACAGGCTTTCCAAATGAGCCAAATTACGCACGCAGGTAATGGATAGCACCATTGATTGTAATCAAATATGCAAATGAACATCCCATCAGGAGGCAAGGCTGTCAAAAAACCTGCAGGCATTATGCAACCATAGGCCTTTCTGATTATTTATGCAAATTGTATGCGTCGAACTGAAAACGAGGCTATGGACGCTAGATTTCCAAGATAAATTGTTCCCCGCTGCTTTTTTATCTTTTCTTGACATTCTTCAACAAAACCGAACGTTATCTTAGTAACAACAGTAAGGTCCCTTGAATTTACCGCCATCTTGAAAAATCTAGCGCCCATAGCCTCGCTTTCACTTCGATGCATACAATTTGCATAAATTTTAAGAAAAGCCTATTTAACATATTTTTAATATGCTCCAAAAGGCTCATTTACATATCCATATCCCATCGTCTAGACAGAACTCCTCTCCACTTCTTCCCCGCAGCTTTCCCAATGATTCATTATGTGCTTTTGATACTAGTGCGGATTTCCCTAATGATTTGTCGCCGATCCTCCCTCCCTCCCTCCCTCCCATCATCTCCCATGGATTACATTGAAATATAATGTCTAGACTGGGAATTGCACTGAAGGAAACCAGTCGGCTTCAGACTATATTGCAAGAAAAACACCCGACTACGCCAATGAAATTTGAATTGGGAGGGGTCTGATACTCAATAAAGTTCTATCTTGTCTGTTGCTTTCCTTTTGTTTGATGGCAATCTGCTTTTTGGGGCCTAAGTCTTGGCTGCATGTCCTATGTACACTCATTTTCAATTGAGGACACCCATTTTCAATTGAGGACACCCATTGAGGGCACCAATTTTCAACTGAGGACACCCATTGAGGACACCCATTTTCAACTGAGGACACCCATTTTCAATTGAGGACACCCATTGAGGGCACCAATTTTCAACTGAGGACACCCATTTCCAACTGAGGACACCCATTTCCAACTGAGGACAACCATTTTCAACTGAGGAGTGAGGACACCCATTTTCAATTGAGGAGTGAGGACACCCATTTTCAATTGAGGACACCAATTTTCAACTGAGGACACCCATTTTCAATTGAGGACACCCATTGAGGGCACCAATTTTCAACTGAGGACACCCATTTTCAATTGAGGACACCCATTTTCAACTGAGGACACCCATTTTCAATTGAGGACACCAATTTTCAACTGAGGACACCCATTTTCAATTGAGGACACCCATTGAGGGCACCAATTTTCAACTGAGGACACCCATTTTCAATTGAGGACACCCATTTTCAACTGAGGACACCCATTTTCAATTGAGGACACCCATTGAGGGCACCAATTTTCAACTGAGGACACCCATTTTCAACTGAGGACACTCATTTTCAACTGAGGACACTCATTTTCAACTGAGGACACCCATTTCCAATTGAGGACACCCATTTTCAACTGAGGACACCCATTTTCAATGGAGGACACCCATTTTCAATGGAGCACACCGTGCATCATGTGCCCAAAGATGTTGTAGTTCTGTGAATGGAGCATCTTCGAGTTCAAATTTGAGTGAATCTGAGCACCATCTTCGCAAATCCCACCCCAATCCTTGCCCTGCTGTATGCCTTGTGTCTTTACAATCACTGACACAGTGTGAACCTCCCTAGTTCTGGGCCAGATGGCTCAGTTACACTCCCCACCTGGTCCTATCCGTCCATCATTCCCCATTCCCCGATAAGAGGGTGTGGTGGAACTGATAAGGCATAATGATATCCATTTCTACTTCTCTAATTCATAGAAATCATATTCATGAATTGTTAGCAGGCAGATACTCTATTGCTATTGCATGGGTTTGTCTCCCAAACACGTCCCGCTACTTTCATATTCCCATTCCGGTAGTGGTAAACCTTGTTTTACAAATCCAGTCCGGCCACTTTCGTATTCCCATTGTGGTAGTGGTGCCACTACCTTGTTTTACACAACCATTTCCTTTTATTGGGAAATAGAACATTCTGGAAGTACCATTTGTCTGCACTATGCTGCGGGAAACTGCCCCCTTTGTGAGGAAACAGGAAGTCGGCTCGCTTCAAATAAATGAGAAATCACATGGTTCAGAATTCTTCAAAAGGTAGCTCAACAATCTGGCATATTATCCATTATTGGTACAGTGGACCATGCTTGGGTGTTTTTTTAGTGTACACCCCATTTTCTCAAATATCTGCTGTAAGTAACCCAAAGCTATCACAAAAACTTGGAAACTATGACGTCCTTCCACGCTGTACTTAAATAAGGATTTATACAACATCAATAAAGGTAAAAAGATTGCCACAGTAATGTGTGTTTAACCATTCAACATTCCCAAAAAGAAATCCTGTGTTCAAAGGTTTAAGCTCAAATCGTAATCTGAGAAAGTAGAAAAAGTCAAACAAAGTCACGGTTTTGCACCGTAATGTGATACTCGCTTCCTCGGGATTTAAACCCACAACTCCTGCTTTCTAGTGCAGATGTCTTAACCTCTTGACCACCAAGGTCATGTGGCTGATTCGAATAATGTATAGCGGCGGGTACCTCGTTGCATCATAGATATAACATGATGTTTATGACGATGAGAATGTATTCAGGGGGGTTTGCAGTGACACCATGTTAAAGGTCTCTTAATTAAAGAAGAGGTATGGTTCTGAAAAGAGCCTGAGTGATAACTCGTTCTGGCCAGTATACCCTGGCCATCATCAGGAGAATGTACATGTATTTAAAGATTCCCATTTGAGTCAGTTTCGTCAGTAAGCAGTTTGCAATATTTGTGTGCAATACTCTTCATGTGTATGCCCTGCATATACATCCTTCAGAACGGCCAGATCAATGACCATCACTCTCCAACTTGGCTCCTGTTTCTGTGTTTGGTTATTTCTTGTCTTCAAATTGGATATCCGGTGGGGACTCAGTCTGGGCTTACTGGGTAGAAAGCCCTCGTAGCCTTCCTCCATCCCACACACCCTGAAGGCTGACGATTGAACAGCTGTGCAATGGGCCAGTGCTGTCTTCAAATGTCACCTATTTAAAGCCCCATGAGCATCTTCTTAGGAAAGACACTATCACCTCCAAATAATCATCAAAATCGTATTACATTGGTAATCATATCACTATCTCTATATTTTTGGTTAAACAAACTTCATTGTTTTTTTATCTCTGTCATCTGTAGAGCTCCATTTCCTTTTATAAATGAAATCAAAAACAATCCACAATTTCACCACCAAGACCAGAGTTAAAATTAACTACTTGAAAAAAATGTCAATAGTCCTGATTCTCCACTCAGCAAGTTAATGTTTGACATTACGTACACGTATGCATGAAAAGGGTAGGGAACGGGATCCACCAGCACTCTATGGTAGATGGTACGTTGCAATAGTGAACTGCTCAACCATCCTTCCTGTGTGTCTGGCGCGCCATTCTTTGCAAATGACATCTGGCATTGACCCTTTGACGTATGCGCCAGGCACTGTCGCAATTATTCATTACCATACTGCGCAACAATGCAACATGCAGACTATCAAAATGGTTGGCTGTGCCAGACGACCAGCAAAAAAAAAAGGGAAACAAGATGTGCATGTTAGAACTTGGACTAAAAAGGGGGCCCTATGTTAGCTGTGAGGAGGAAGAGAAATAGAGAACGATGTCGTCAGGGACCGGGCACTTTTTTTTCTTTTTTTTTTTAGACAGCAGTTAAGGCAAAGATTTCTGCTGTGTAAGGATCAAATACGTCACGGACAGAGCCTGTGTTGCTCTGCACAGTCAGTCAGACAGACACCTAGTCCAACGTTTCGATTCTTGCTGGACCCTTCTCAAAGGCCTTTCAAAGAGACCCTTCTGGGATCGAAACGTCGGATCTTTGAATGACATTCTCCTCGACGCAAACATCATGTTATATCTAGGATCTTCAACAATTTCTTAAGATTTTTGCATTTTGTCACTTTGGTCAGTTTGTGTAAATCACTCTGAGACCAATACATGTAGATAGGCCCTTTCAGCCATTTTTTTTTTCTTACCTGTAAATGATCAGTGCAATATATATGTCGGGCTCATTGTTGTACATATTGCTTTATAAACCCACCAGCAGAAATATTATTTTGCGGGTTTTCTTTATCGTGATGTCATCACTTTAGTGACGTATGCTATCATGCAATGTGCATGCAGATACTGTAATTTTGAAGTCTTGTGAATGACTATTTGCCATATGTAACACTGGGTCTGCGGAAATGTGGCATACATGTGTGTACCTGTTCCATGTTAGCGTTCTTATACCAACTTGAATCGGACCTTGATTTAACCTGTCAATAGTGCGAGTTGATGGGTTTTGTGTTGTTAAAAGTAATCCTGAAATTTAATTTAAGTCCTAGGGAAAATATGATTAAATGGCATTGATTTGTGATTTATATGTCTAATGATCAACTAATGTTGATTTTTTTTGGTTCAAGACTTTATTTTGATGTCTTAAACCAAGATACCATCTATATTCGCTAATTTTCTATCATCTATATTCACTAATTTTATCCTTTCTTTCCTTTTTTTGTCTCCTAAATCAATTTGACGTCGCCATGGAAATCTGGCGTCCTCTCACAGGGGTACACGGCTCCCAATATGGCACCTGCACAGGACTATATGCCGAGTTACTACCCTTCCTATCCCTTCCAATACTCCATGCCTGGAAGCGAGACGACTTGGTCCACCGGGGGTGACTTCAACAACTTCAACTACAGCTACGAGAACAGCTACGCGGAGAACTACTACAACCAGCCGGGCACCACTCCGCCGTACCTGAACCAGGGCCTGAACTTCTTCCCGGGCAATGCGGACTTTATGACGGGCTCCTGGGGCAACAGCTCTGCCCCGGGGCCCCAGGGACAGCAGCAGCAGCAGCAGCAACAACAGCAGCAGCAGCAGCAGGTGACGGCCCGCAGCCAGCAGGCAGCGCCGGGGACCAACTACTACGACTATGCCCGCTACCCCAACGCCGGCTCGCAGCCTCCTGTGGGGCCGGGTAGCCAGCGGGGCTACCAGGGCATCAACGGACTGGACAGTCATGACGGTAAGGCGCACGGGATGAAGGCGGTGGAGCAGGGCATGTCCGGACTGAGCATCGGCGCTGCCACGGCTGCGGCGGCGGCCGCCGCCGGGGACAAAGCGGGCGGAATCGGCGGCGTCATGGTGCCCAACGCTCACCACGGCATGCGCTCGGAGCAGGACATGGTGCGGGCCCAGCAGGGCAACAGCAGCAGCGGCAGCACCTCCATTGCCGCCCAGCAGCAGCAGCAGCAGCAGCAGGCCACCCCGCCGCCGGCCGTCTCGGCGCCCGTGGCCGCCCCGAAGTCCCAGTCCTGGGCGGACATCGCCAGCAAGCCGGCCAAGCTCCAGCCCCGCCTCAAGACCAAGACGGGCTCCCACGCCCCCGTCCCGACCCAGCTCCCGCCCATGAAGCAGACCATGACCATCGGGACTTGGAACGGCAGCGACAAGCCGGGCTCCAAGCCGGCCGCTTCGGCGGCGGCGGCGCCAGGGGCAGCGGCGACGACCGCTGCCTCGTCCGCGCCGGTCGCCCAGCCTCAGATCCAGCCGCCTGCCCATTCCCAAGCTCCTCCCCAGGGGCAGAGACAGGGCAACCAGGGGGCTAAGCACCAGGAACATGCTAAAGCTGAGCAGAGCGGCGGACACCACGGCCAAGCTCAGCAGCAGCAGCAGCAGCAACAACAACAGCAACAGCAGCAGCAGCAGCATCAACACCAGCACCAGCAACAGCAGCACCATCAGCAGCAGCAGCAGTCGGGCCGGGCCGTGCAGCAGTCCCAGCAGCACGGCCGTAACCACGGCGGCAACCAGTCCAACCAGCAGATGCAGCAGCGTTGGAGTAACAACAGCGGCAGCTCCAACAACCAGGGATCCAGCGGCAGCTACGCCGCGCGCTCCGGAGGCGGCGGCGGCGGTGGCGGTCACGGTCACGGTCATGGTCACGGTCACGGCAGCGGCGGCGGCGGCGGAAACAACAGCGGCAGCAGCTCCTCTGGACTGAGCAACATCTCCGTGAACCAGGGAGGCGGCAGCGGAGGGGCTGCCGGCCAGCAGTGCCAGCCGGTGCTGGACAAACTGCGCTCGGCCAACACCTACAACCCCGGCACCTTCACCCTGGACGTGAAAAACTCGCGCATGTTCATCATCAAGAGCTACTCGGAGGACGACATCCACCGCTCCATCAAGTACGGCATCTGGTGCAGCACAGAGCACGGCAACAAGCGGCTGGACAGCGCCTTCCGTGAGCGCTCCAGCAAGGGTCCCATCTACCTGCTCTACAGCGTCAACAGCAGCGGCCACTTCTGCGGCATTGCCGAGATGATGTCGGTGGTGGACTACAACGTCAATACGGGTGTCTGGATGCAGGACAAGTGGAAGGGGCGCTTTGACGTGCGCTGGATCTACGTCAAGGACGTGCCCAACAGCATGCTGCGCCACATTCGGCTGGAGAACAACGACAACAAGCCGGTGACAAACTCGCGGGACACCCAGGAGGTGTCGCTGGACAAGGGGCGCCAGGTGGTCAAGATCATTCACGCCTACACCCACACCACGTCCATTTTCGACGACTTTGGTCATTACGAGAAACGTCAGGAGGAGGACACTGCTCGTAAGGTAAATGTCCGGCACTGCCCAACCAGGGCAGTAACGCCTCGTCCCCTTTCCCTCAGAATACCCTCCTTCCCCAGAACCGCTTAGGCCCCCAAAAATAGTTGTGCTTCCTGAATCATGGAAGGCCTCTGAAATGGCAAGCCTCTGAAATTAGGGTAGGTAGGGAAAGCAAACATTTAGGACTTTCTTTATGCTGAGTCATGTATTAAGTGTTTTTTTGTTATATACTCGAGCCAACATAGAAACATGATTTACGTGATGGTTGCAGTCGATGCTTGGTTGGTTGATTTGAATCACTCCCCCCCCCCTAAAAAATAAAGAGTCGCGCAGTTAAAATAGGGTTAGCCAGGATACCTGAACCACAACTATAATATTTTTTTTTTGGGGGGGGGGGAGCCGTATTACTTTAAGCACATGCAAGTAAAATGCAACCCATTGAATATCTGATCAGTACAATAAATGTTAAAATTACTCCGTGACTCACTTCATGGAATACATTAACAAGTAATCACTACCTCTATCCCCACCCTGCGGTGTGATGTTACTCTTGTATAAAGGTCACAGCTTTCTAGGAGCTGAGCTAAGAAAAAAAACCACAAAGTTGGAAAATGTATTTTTCCACGGCAGTAGGCAGGGCAGCTGGGACTAGGTGATTAAATGTTTGCGAAAGAGGTGATCAGCACCAGTAGGCCTCAGTCAGCAGCGTAAGCCGAAAGGAATCAGCCCCTTTGGCTAAAAGCTAATTTGGGCGTTACCGCCCTTTTACACTAACTCCTTGAAGCAGCGATCACGTGAAGGTCAAATTTGACGTCAGTCGGGTTTTCCAACGTGTTTGGCGGCTCAAAATAGCCTTACAAGTAGATTTTTTTTTTTCAGCTTATTTTTTAATCCATAGAAGTGACTATAAGGGCAAACAGCTGTTCTGCATTTTGATAGAAAGGTCCCGTGATGGTCAAAAATAATATCACGCCCACTCAATTTGTTGAGAAGTTGACTCAAGTACTCAATTTTGTTTTGTTTTTTGTTTCCCTTTGCTTGCCTCATCAGCCGTCCGGTCGCGATCGCAGGAACCAGCACAGGAACTAAGCCTGATTGGAAGGGCGCCCTCTGTGGAGACAAGGCGTGGAAATCTACCGCATCGTTCGCGCGCACACACCATACCGTGGAATGATATGAAGGGCTCAGCAACCTGCTAGCCTCGGATGCCGTCAAGGGATATACCGTTGATGTCCGTCGACACCTAGATTTCCAGAACTTGAGATACTCCTACCGGGGACCCCAATCGTATCGGAGCATTTTTTTTTCAACTTGTGAACTTCAGATAATTAAGAAAACTACTGTTAGTCTGTATTTTTGTCGTACCTAAATGGAAAGAAAGAAGAAAAACTCTTACAAACTCTCTGGACAAGAAAATAAAAAAAATCTCATGACAACGCCACGGAACTACTAAGAACCATTGGAAACTTTTTGGAGGCGTTTGACAGGAACATCCGAAACGCGGCACCACTGCAGTGACGAGAACAGCTTTTTGAAAACCTTTTACTCCGAGTCAAATACGAACCAGTGATAAATTGGAAAAAAAAATATGTGAGGACCGCCAAGTCTATGTGTATGCGTTGTCATCGTAGCCCTACCTACCTATGTCGCTTTTACAGATTACTGGTTAGCAGTGAACTTGTTTGATGGTCATTAATCCTTGTGGACATTCTTCGATAGATGTGGAAAGAGAAACATTATTAACTATTACGGAACTTAAAATACTATACCTTTTGCGTAATGCTTGATGCCTGTACGGTTGGTTTTGTTTTATTTTTTGGGTTTTTTTTTTTTTTTTTGCTTCTGTAACTCGTGGTGAGTTGTTCGGCACTTGGATAAGAATCAAACCGCGGAAAAGACTCTCAACTTACTCTTCTGTGAAGAGGTGTGTCTACATTTTTTTTCTGGGGGGGGGAGAGATGGAGCTACGAAAGGCCACTGCAAGATAGCCCGCCACCCACCCCATTGAGGGGCGGAGGATATGGAGCAAAACTGGAGCAACTTTGTTTCGACCAAATTCCGTTGCCGTGGATATCGACATGTGCAAGGGATCGACTTATCTCCATGGTGACCACAAGGTGCTCTCAAAGGGGGAAAAAAGAAACGGGATTTGGTGAACGACTAGCCGTCACTGGAAAAGATGCTTGCGAGGGAAAAAAAATTGAACGACAGTGGATACGCCCGAAGTGAATCACCGCAACTTAGAACAAAAAAAACCCAGAACGGAATATCGAGAAGGAAAGGAAAAACTGCTAAAGAAAACAACAACAATGTTTGGACAGAGTTCATCAGGAAGGCATTGCGTCACTTCCAGAAACGTTTGCCTCAAGGTTGGTGCTGTTGGTAGCGCCTTGTCGAGGCGATTTTTTTTTTCGATTTTTTTTTTTTAAGGACTAGCTGGAACTCGCCTGGCTTCCTGGCAAAGGATGGTGACG
Organism: Luidia sarsii; assembly: GCA_949987565.1. Taxonomy (NCBI): domain Eukaryota; kingdom Metazoa; phylum Echinodermata; class Asteroidea; order Paxillosida; family Luidiidae; genus Luidia; species Luidia sarsii. The sequence continues at coordinate 9,737,664 of OX465121.1, forward strand.
GGTAGAACTTCCCTACGAAAGGATTTGATGGGGAATTGGGGAAGAAGCGTGGGCAAGACGGAAGAGAACGATGGCACGACACCCCCTTCCCCTCTCTCCACTGCCCGCCCAACCCGAGAAAAAAAAAAAAATGTATCGCCCAGCGGGAAAACTGTACCTCCAGATCCGACTTCCAAATTGAATACTACCTACTGTGTGTGTGTCCAGTGGGTTGTTAGTACCCAGCGTCTGGCCAGGAGTGTAACTGCTTCAGCCACTTCCATCTTATATAGAATTGTCTCCTCGCAATCCTCCTCACCGCCCCCACCCCCCCCCCTCTTGTTTTTTTTTATTACGTTTGTTAACTTTGTTTTCTTCTTTTAAAGTAGTCTTGCATCTTGAGCGTAAGGTTTGAGGTAATTGGGGGTCATCGCGTAAGACCAGTTGGAACGAGACGGAGCCCATTAGCCCATTCCGGAATTTGGGGACACGCTTTCCCCGTGAGGTTTGATGTAGGCGCCTCGGTCGGAGACGATTCTCGACTTGCTCGTTAGTGATGGGGGATGTGCTGAATAACGAAAGCCATGTGTCAAGATTATACTGTATTGGAAGGGAGACATAGGGTCTCTTTGATCACACCCAGAAATTGGTTTTTGCAACCAAGTTCCGAAGAGGCTCTTTGATCACACCCAGAAATCGGTTTTTGCAACAACCAAGTGAAGAAGTGGTTACATTCTGTGGGATTCTGTGGCCTTAAGCCTCACTCTCAAGATGCAAGAGTTTTTCTTATTTGATATTCCACAATTATTGTCCTCTTTTTAAACTGTCACGTGAGTGTGTTTGTGTCGGGGGATTTTAACAAGCACTTTTTAATGTTAAAAAAAGCACTGCACAGATGCGGATTGCAAACCATGTCAGGATCGGCCATTGTGTTCAGTTACGGCTATGGCTGTCTGACGTGCCTACAGTCTTGTGTGGACAGTGGTTCAGGGGCATGGAAGACGTAGCCGCAGCCTCCAACCGAAAAATTGGCCAATTCTGAGCAGGGTTTTGCTGTGTTATCGCCGAGGATTGTGTTTCCAAATCCAGCCTGGGGCTTTGGTCTCGGTCACTTCCCCCTGTGAAAAGTGTCTGGCTTTAAAGAGTTTACGTGTTTTTGTGTGGATCCGAACACTGCCCTCAAGAGGTTGTGCAGGGATCAATTGATCTCGGTAACAGTTGTGTCATTGTCCCATCCTAGAAGGAAGTGCTTTAGATCGAAGCCGGACTGAGTTTTCCCCCAAAGGGCCAAAGTGCACACTGAGCAGAAGTGAGATTGTAATGCTGGTTTTGCGTCGCCACCAGGGGGGAGCCCTTTCATAAAACAAGACCCTTTTTGGACACGGCTCGACTTGACAACGAATGCAGGCCTTTTGCTAATACACTCCACTGTATTCAAAAAGTCATTGTTTGCATCCAAAGGAAAATCTCAATTCTGTCATGCAGCTGTGCCATACTTGTTCGATTTGTAAAAAACTGCGGCAGGCTAATTTTTGAAACGCGTAACTGACTGAAGCTAGTACCGTCATCACAGGGGCACACACACGCCACAGGATTTTGATATGCGACTTTCTGTGCAGGTTGCTTGTGAAGGTTTGCACTTTGCATCAAGGTCCTTGGTCACATCATGTCTCCTTCAAGATCAGTGTTTAAGTGTTTAATGCTCATGATCCACCCACATATGAGAACAGTCTTCAAATAGGCAATGCCACAGTAGCATTTCTGTCAGATTTTGATACCGAAAACAAAAACGAGGAAAGATTCATGGTGATATCAGTTTCTTAAGAGGGACATTTTCAGAATGTGGCTGTACCAAACGGCTCCCATCTTTAATGGCTATTCCACGGCTCAATTTAACAGAAGAAATTCACTGAAACCAACCAAAGTTGTGGCACATTTATCTCTTGGGGCCAATCGGAAAAGGTCGTCTTAAAAAAAACCAATGCCTCTCATCGGCCGGGAACAAATTAGACTTGCCTAAGTCGTCAGCTGTACACCTCCCACAAGAGTTCAACGTTTCGTATATTACTAATTAGTATATAGGTTAAAAATGGTACTGTTTCTTTAAAACTATTATGATAAACACTAGAGAGAACTTAAATGCATTAATACCCTTTAAGTAAATTTCCTTTTTTTCGTCTCGGTAGATAACATGTCTTTAAAAAAACGTTTTCTCCAAAAAAATAATCTTAAGCACATCCAGCCTCAGATACGCTGATTGGAGGTCAAAGGTCATCCGATAGGATGTGATATTGCAATTATGTTAATGAGAGGAATAATTTTTTTTCGAGCTCTAAGCTTTGCTCAGCGATTAAAAAAAAAACGATTAAAATCGCTTCTGTGATACAAAAAAAATAAGCATACTGTATCTGGATGCTTATTATTAGTTGACTAGTGGATGAAAAATCATTAATACAAGCAATCTGAGTGAATAATGTCTGTCTGTCCTTCTTTTAAAACGTCGTTTCAAAATTCACAAATAATGATGAATGACCTCACTTCAATCCTTCCCCCTTTTTACTCTTCCCTTCCCCCTATCTGTTTCTTGTTCCGCCACCCACATCCTATAGCATCGTGCCTCTCCCTATTTCAACCGGTTCGTTCTTGCAGGCTGGTCCGTCTGAAAAGTCGGGCCCGCCAACTCCAACGATTACTCGAATAGTCGTAGTTCTGATAGTCGTACTGAATTTTATGTGGTGATTTCATGGGCCTTTTCCCCCAAAACCCGTCATAGGCGTCGGCTCTGGCTTCGTCTCTGTTATTCAAAAGTTGAACACGCAGGGTGGAGTTCTTTGTTGAAGGTGTGAAGATTTTCATTATTTTTCAAAACGTAGTAAACTATAGCATTAAAAAACGAAGACATAGGCCTCCTGTATTCATTCATTGTACTTGGATGAAAGATCGAGACTAAGTCGGAGCCTGACCCTTAGCTGGGTTTTGGGAAAAGGAGAGTGATACTGATTGCTCGAGGTCGAGTCATGTGTCCAGTCGAGTGTAATGACTGAAATAGCGTGGCTACCTCCTGATAACGTAAAGCCCTATCAGTGTCGGTAACTACATTTCAAAGCTAGCCAGATATGTACATGTATATCGCAGTTCCATGTGGACTTTGTTCCTTTATCTGGTTGACCGTTGGCGCACCACTCGAACTCTGTCAAGTTGTCAACCATCTTTTTTCCAGCTAAGCCCTGACTAAATCTACATAATTATGCGGACCGTAATCCAAGGCATTACATCGTCGGCATCTGTCATTGGTCGACATTTTTCTCCCCAAACCTTATACCAATTAGCTCGTTGAATTCTCGCTAGTACCGCTGTGTCTTGCAGAACCACCGTTTTTTAAACTTAAACTGAATAAGTCATAAATTATGTCATTCTCTTGTTCTTTCATGTAGACTTCAGACCCGTCTGACGAGATATCAATTTGTATCGCTCTAAATTCCAAACCACTTTGAATTTGAAACACCTATTCCTTGTCGTCGTCTCTATTGGCGTCGTCAACTTCGTTAGGTGCACCTTCGACAGGCGCACCTTTGATGGGTTCACCTTCAGTAGGTGCCCCATTGGTAGATGTACCTGCATACGGTTGTTGACCGTCTTGCAAGAAAGTTTCCGCTACGTTGAGTGCGCGGAACAGAAGGACCAGCACCTTGACGGGAATCAGACTGAATGGAAAACGGGAGAAGAAAGTGAAAGCCATTTTGAATCGTGTAGATCGTAAAATATGTGTACATGTACTACATGTACATCAATTCACCACAGGCGTTATGCATCGAGATACTCGTAAGAACATTATTATAGATGAGATGGAATCGTGCACCCGTGAAGGTACGGTACAAAGATTGATCGACTGTCAACAGTGTGGGCGCCCTAGACAACCTAGTGACCGCCGGCCATTCGTCCTCCCATCTCGCAGTTTCTCACCTTTTTATGAGGCTACTGATATAGAGCGAACGGGGATAAAAGACGACCGGTTGTTCAAGGAGGACGCCCTCTACAACAGCATCTGCAACATCGTCTGGGGACATCACTTCGGTATCCCTGAGCCAATATCAAAGAACAAGAACGTAAAGGGTAAAAGATAAAAAAACGTTTTAATGTTGATCCACTGTCACCATTAATGCTTACGACGTGACAAAAAAAAATCGAACGCCATTTTGTCGAGTGTCTGCTGCCCTCTTTTGACGGAACCTCGATCCGCCATTTTGAAGACAGCGAGGTAACACGTGGTGTTTTGTCAAGTAAGTCCCCTTGTAGTCGTGTGATAACTTAATCTTAATTCATAACTGAATTGCATCTTTTAGAGTTTCTATCTGTACTGAGACTACTGTGCAACCTTTTTGCGGACCGTAAGAAACTCTTTTCTAGTATGTTTTTGTAGCTTTCTGATAAACCTTCTTTTGTGTTCACTCCTCCACACTTCTCTCTTTGATCTTTCCCCCTCTTCTCACTAATCCCTACCCTACTCCTTGCCCTTCCCTTTGATCTCTCCCTACCAGCTTTACTCTTTGTCCTTTGTTTCTCATCCGTGTCCTATTCACTCTCTTCCCCTTCCTTCGTGTACATATATCTGTGTTGTCCTTGTCACTCTGCCTTTGAGAAAGGTCCTGCTTGGATCGAAACGTCAGGCCCACTAAATTTTAAGATGTTTTTGTGAACTTACTTACCCTGTGTTGATCCGACCTCTGATCATATTGGTATCCATGGCAGCCGGGCAGGCCAGAGTCATCTTGATAGCTGAGCGTTCAAAGGCCAAGTCTAGTTGCACGGCTTCGTGTATGCCCACGACAGCGCACTTGCTGGCGGAGTAAGGCACCATGTGCCGTTCTGGAATGTATGCGATGACGCTGGCTACGGTGACAATATGGCCGCTATTCTTGGCTTTCATGGCGGGCAGGAATGCCTTGTAAAGCTGGTATTTTTGTGAGAGATAAAAATGCTCTTTTGGTTAAATGAGACTTAAGGCTTTGCATGGTGGGTGAATCAATATAGGAAGGTTTGCGGTGAACATCGTGTATCAGGTCTCTTAAAGGAAGAGGTATGGTTCTGAAAAGAACCTGAGGGTAACCCGACGTTTCGACCAGTATGCTCTGGCCGTCATCAGGCCGTCATCAGGCCGTCATCTGGCCGTTTCTCCTGATGACGGCCAGAGCATACTGGTCGAAACGTCGAGTTACCCTCAGGTTCTTTTCAGAACCATACCTCTTCCTATAAGAGACCTGATACATGGTGTTCACCGCAAACCTTCCTATACTCTTTTGGTTAGGAAATTTACTACCGGCACTGTTAGCACTACATGTACACGTGTATTACTAATTCGGGAGACATTATTATTGCCAATGCCTAAACTTTTAGATGCATTAATTGGCCGCCATTCGTGTACTCGTCTATGATAATTTTATACTACAAATTCATGGATCAGGCTCTGGCTCAGGCTTCGTCTCCGTCTGGCAAAACCTGTAAATCCAGGTTGTGTTTGGCGCCGACTTTGACGGTTTGTTGGCTTGATAAGTATAGAGTATTGACCAAGAAACTGGGGACCAAACGTTTGTTGATTCTAGATGTCTGTGACTTTATAACGGGTAATAATTATAAGAGATAATGATTAAGACCAACCTCCCAAAAAAGGTTACTACACCTTCATTTCGTGAACGGCATGTGCAACACATATACGTGCACATGCGACTCACCCAGAAATGCGAGAGTGCGTTGACCCCCATGACCTTAGCGATGACCTCGTCCGGGCAGTCCAGCATGGGCGCGTAGTTGGCCACTGCGGCGTTGTTCACCAGCACGCCGACGGGGCCAAGTTCGCGCCGGAGCGCATGCGCCGAGGCGTACACGTCACCGGGGCGCGCCACGTCCACCTGGTACGCGCGCGCCTGGCCGCCGCGCTCCCGGATGGCGCGCGCCGTGCGTCAAGCGCCCTCACCGTCCACGTCCCAGACGACCACCGTGGCGCCGGCCTCGGCGGCTAGGCGGATGGCCAGCGACCGGCCCAGGCCGTTCCCGCCGCCGGTGACAAGAGCGATCTCGCCCTGGAGGCTCTTGCGTCGCCTCAGGGACAGGGGCACGAAGAAGTAGACGCAGGTGTTGACAAAGGACTGTATGCAATACCACACCACGCTGAGAAGCAGGCGAAAACTCGACAGTGACGCCATAACGGACCGCTTATTATAAGACCAAACTCAAAAAAACGACGTTCCCATTTAAACTAAACTACCTTTCAGAGCTCGATATGGGAAAAATCTGTTACACGTCTTGCACTCTGGACTTCGCACATTGGTCAATGATTTTGTTTAGCATGAAAATGGTACACATTCACCAATTTGACCTTCTGTAACAACAGCAGATAAGGCATGACCTTTTGGAGGTAATCTTGGTCAGAAATCCTTGATTGTTTGCAAACGGGACACAAATGGAAACATTGGACATGTTGTTAGTTGGGTTTTTTTTTTTGGTTCTTTTCCTTTAACACATTCGGAATGGCTCGAAGACAATTATCTTTGAAATGAAAGAACACTCAGACATTTATTCCATTCACGGAGGAATTCTTCCATGGTTCATTGTAATGATGCAATTATTAGCATTTCCCGAAACGCAGAGAGAGAGGAATACAATTACTAGCATGATCTGACTTTTAGTACAGTAATAAAAAAATGATGCAAGGTAATACAGAGTGAAAAAATAAAAATAATGTCATACCCTCTAGGCTATACATTATTTTTTGGAGAATTACAACTATGGTGATCGAAAGACGGAACCAATAAGTCCATGAGATTTTTAATGTACAATTTTATTCTAATAGCGTCTAATAACTGTGCCAAATTGAGTAACAAAATAAAGTTTTGTTTAAAAAAAAAAGTTTACAAATCTATGATTTTAGATTTTCAATCAAAAACAACCCTATATAAAATTCAACAGTAATCAATGGTCCTTTGGGCTGATTTAACATCAATACAAATATTTCCTTACCCAAACAAATATTCAAAGTTCCTCTTTTCTTACCATGATTTGAACTGAAAGTTAATGTTATCTTCTGAGTCATTATTTCTGAGTAAATAAAAGTGTGGATGCGACAAAACAAAAGGTTTTTGAATTTCGCAATTTAATTCGCGATTATTTTTGTAATGGGAACTGCCCTATCGTGGCACAGTTTGTAATCCGATTACACAAGCAAGACTTTACTTGCGGAGCAGATTTTCACGCTTAAAGCCCCTACACAACATTGGTAAGATTGAAAAACAGAAATGTTCACAGATTTACATGAAACTTATACAGTTTGAAGATGGTTACAGTAGAAACCTCGCGCCGAAATATTTTTGCCTAAATTGTTGTATTTTGGGAGAAAAGAGTAAAAGAAATTGTTACGTCTCCCCGAGATCTAAATTTTTTTTTTGCAACAGTACTGCATTGAATGCTGCATTTTCGCGAAACAAATGAAGCGGTTTTCACGATTTTCTCGAGACTCGGTTGACGGATTGAGCTGAAATTTTCACAGGTGTGCTATTTCATACTGTTGGATGTTGGATCATACAACGTATGGATGCTATTCTTTGACCTCGACCAATGTTGTGAAGGGGCTTTAAGCGACTCTATAAAAGTGGGTCCTGGTCGGAACTCGAGGCATCCGGTGCTCAGTCCTTCTTCGCCCTGCCGACGAAAGAGTCCATGCAGACGTCGAACCCAAGTCGACGGAAGATGAGCAGGGTGGCTTTCTCGGGCAACCAGCTGATAAAAAAAACAAAGAAATCCCAAAGTTTATCCATCATGTTTACGATCAGAAACGTCTTGTAACCGATCGTAAAAAAATTCTACATCTCAGTGTGATAGCTGGGTAAATCTGAAGCATGCAACTCATGAGTGACTGAAAAATGTTACTGAATTCTAAATGATAAACAAAAATGTTGCAAGCTGCTTACTGACTAAAATCACCAAAATGCAAATCTGAAATTTAGTGGGCCTGACGTTTCGATCCTAGCAGGACCTTTTTCAAAGGCTAAATTTAGAGAATTCTAAATGAGTAATATATGCAAGAATGCTGAAAAGTGCAAAATATGACCAAAATACAAATAATTGGAACAAATTAGGAGGTCCTGACGTTTCGATCCTAGCAGAATGAAAACCCATTGTGCAGCTTCAGAGTTCCATGTAAATCGATCAGCACAGTTTTGATAATGTAGAGAGGGATCACCAATAGATGGCGCTGTTGATTAATGTGTTTTTTATCCAACAGAGGGCGCTGTTCAAACCAAAAGAGGGCGCTGTTCAACAAATTTCCTCTTTTCTTAAAAAAACCCAGCAGATTTCCGAGCGCTAAAGATTTCACGGAATGTCTGATACCATCACCAAACTTCCTGATGAGTAAGTAATTAATCAAATTAGGATTGTCGAATAATTAGGCACTTTGCAAATGGTAAGCCCTTCCTTGACCATCTGGGTCCAATTTCATAGAGCCGCTTAAGCGTGAAAATCTGCTAAGCAGGAAAAGTCTTCCTCGTGTAAGCAGGATTACAAACTGCAACCGGATGCGATGCCAATTGCTTTTGACTTGTATTCCACTCTTCTTTCCTTAGCATGAAACAAAAGTGAAGTTTGGGTTGGCAAGGGGATCCTGTGGCTCATGACTTTTTGCGCTTAAACACATTGTGACGCTTAAGCGGCTCTATGAAATTGGCGTCTGGCCTTGGACGTTTCTACTCACTATTTGAGCATAGCAGCGATGATGATGTGCCGTGGAAGCACACACAGCTGCTCCTCAAGGAGGACGGAGTCCACAATGTTCCTGACGACATAACTCGGCTTCAGTAACGGCAGAGTCATCAGTGGGTCCCTTCAAGCATGCAAAAAAAGAGAAGAGGTATAAACGAACAAAAACAAACAGTCTGAACTATGGGGTGACCCCGATGGTCACATCTTCCGCACCTGGGATGACCTATCAGGCCAACAAGCCTTCAAATTTGTCGACAGACCACAACCCGGATTTTCAGGGTTTTTGTCAGACGGAGAAGAAGCCTGAGCCCGAGCCTGATCCACGGATTCGTAAAAGGGCGTCATAATGGACCTTTCCCATGAAATATGCAAATTAGACCTAGCGCATGCGCTTAACTAAATTGGTGGGCAAGCGGGCTGCCAACCAATCATAGTTTTCCACGGGCATGCGCGCGTTCCTTCTCACTAACAGTTTGGCATGCGGTCATTGGCTATTCAGCGTCTCCTGCACGCGTATTTCGAAACCTGCATGCAACGCGCACTCGTTTGCCACCCAATTTAGTAAAGCGCATGCGCCAGCTCTTAATTGCATATTTCATGGGAAAGGTCCATTAACGAACTACTAATGTCGAAGTGGAAAGGTTTGCGGTTACACCATGTAGTGATTCTCTTTCAAAGAAGGAAAGTCGAAGTTTGGGACAGTGTGGATGGTCCGCCATTTGCTACGTCCGGTAACGACGACGACGCGACGGCCGGCCAACTCACCTGACTTTGACTCCCCCGAACATGCCCGTGTCGATGAAGTACGGGCAGATGACGGTCGTCTTGACGCCAGCCTTCCCGCTGAAGACCAGCTCGTAGTGCAGCGCGTCGTGCAGGCCCACGGCAGCAAACTTGCTGGTGGAGTAGTCCACCAGCTGCTTCATGCCGAAGACCCCCGCCATGCTGGCCACGTTGACCACGTGACCTTTGTCCTTGGTGATCATGGAGGGCAGGAAAGCCTTCAGAGTCTATGGGGGGTGGAGAGGAGAGGTCACCAAGCGAGGGCGCTGTTTACTCTTTCTCTTCAGAGTCCACGGACATAAATATCTCGAGATGTGCCTATTCCCTCAAAATCGATCGAGTTCTTGTTTTGGTGATATACAAAAATGTTGCAAACTGCTTACTGACTAAAATTACCAAAAAGTAAATCTAAAATTTAGTGGGCCTGACGTTTCGATCCTAGCAGGACCTTTCTCAAAGGCACTCTGCCTTTGAGAAAGGTCCTGCTAGGATCGAAACGTCAGGCCCACTAAATTTTACAGTTCTTGTTTTACCGAAAATCGTTTGATATAGCGGTCGTTCGTTATAGCAGTTGCAGCCATGCATTTTGTACACAAAAATCGGGAGCCAAAGGGCATGTTCATTTTAGCCGAATGTTTGGTATAACGGCTTTCATTATAGCGACGCTCCACTGTGGAAGAAGCTAGCTGACATCCTTATCGGCCATAGTTCTTCACTTCCGGCAAAAATGCCAGCAAAATCGTCAACTTCATTCAGAAGGGCTGCTGGGGTTACTTTACATACAGAGTAAGAATGCAGAAAAAAAATGTAAACAGAAATCATACCTACCCAAAAGTGAGCGTTAATGTTGACGTCCATCGTTTTTTTGATCATGTGATCGGGGCACTCCAGAAATGACTTGCCTGTAACTATTCCTGCGTTGTTGACCAGAATGGTGACCTATAAATTGTAAAAAATTAAAAACGGGGAAAGTAGAAAAAGGCAGAAAAAAAAAATCACGGTTTTTGCACCGTTCTGTAGTGTAAGAGATAGTTTATTACTTGCTAGTATTAGTAATAAACAAGTAATAATACTTGCTAGTAATAACCTATTTGTCGATGTTTGAGTGATGATTTCTCGAAAAGTACAGCATCCCAGACCGTAAGATTTCAACACGAGGATTTTATCATGACCATCTACAAATTGTGTAAATTAGAAGGAAATCTGTGGACATCGACGTTTTCCGTTCTTCCCAATGTTGTATTGGGCCTTTAAGTTTAAGCGTATCTGTGAAATAGCCTTACATCGCCGACATCCTGCTTGACTTTCTCAGCCGCTTCGTAGACTTTCTCGCTGTCGCTGATGTCCACCGTGTACTCATGGGCCTTGCCTCCTTTGTTGCGAATCTCGTTGGCGGTGGCTTCGTTGGCCGGCCCGTTCACGTCCCACAGAACCAGCGTGGCGCCCAGTTCGGCAAATTTGTAGGCCATTAGCTGACCGATGCCGCTTCCTGGGATAGAGAGAATTCGGAGGAGATAAAAAGATCGAGGGTGGATTTTCACAAAGCCTTACGGTGCATTGTATCCCAACTTACAATCGATTGATAACCCATTGTAAGTACCGATAGGTGCTGTGGTTTTTGTACATTGCTCAATGATCATGGGTTTCGATGACAGAGCCTGATGTTGTGAAATCTGTTGTGAACAGCGATAGAATGCTGCATTGTTATCAAAATCACTATCAACATCTTCAAGTATCGTTTTGGGGGACGGCTGGCAGATAGCCCTTTTAGTTTTACTCCTTTTTCAACTTGTTTGGTTTTGATCGTCATACATCAAAACAAAAAATGTTGACAAAGCAGTAGAACTAGAAGGGCTATACTACTAGTAATACTAGACTAGTTACTGTAGCTAGGGCAGGATTAGTCCGAGTAACTTGGACCCAACAAGTCACCTTTTTTTTATCGAATTTTGAAATTTTGAGTTGCGGGTGACTGTAGTCACCCGAAACTCAAAATTTCAAAATTTGATAAAAAAAGGGTGACTTGTCGGGTCCAAGTTACTCGGACTAGGGCAAGATCAATACAGGGGTTCAAGTTCGGGGCCAGTCAAATTGCCAACATCACTATCAAAGTATCATCACTATCACAGTATCAGTATCACCATCATCATTATCATTATCACCATCATCATGATCAACCCAAACAACAATCATCATCATCACCACATCACCACCACCACAAAATCCCAATTGCATCAGTAAAGTTGAGGCTTGAGATAATCCTATCAACAGGATAGAATGAGAACAGTAAGGTGAGGCGGTGAGGCTTTGAAATCAACCCTGGCATATTTGTCATCCAAAAAGAACGCAAAAGGGGCGCAAATTGAAGAAAGAAAAATATTGAAAACAAATTAATGATCACTACCTACCTGCACCAGTGATGAGCATTACTTCCCCCCGAACACTTTTCCGTTTTCGGAGAGACCGCGGCACCAATGACTTCAGAGTGGCCTCAAAGCAGTACCAGAAAATCAGAAGCAGGCTCCATACCTGCTCCAAGATCACCTTTCCAAGAGACATCTCAGTTCCTTCAAAATATACCAAGTAAGAAGTAAATCAGTTGTCACTTTTTTAGTAATCAACTCAAGGACAGATCGTGTATGCCGAAATCCATCTATACACACGTGCGTGTACCTAGACTTCTCCATCGTACATTTCCATTCAGGCGAAAGGTTCCAGACTATTTAGCCAAACTAAACTTGTTGCAGTCCTTTGTAAAGATTTTCGAAGATTTTTTATCAATTTTTCTGAAATAATAATGAGTTTGTTACCAAACTAAACAATAGAACAGTATATGGAAATACGTTAATGTTTCCCATATACTTGGGGAGAATTTGTGCTTCTTGGTAGTTGGTACCAATAAAACTGGAAAATAAAGAAGACCGCAAATTTGCTAAAAGGGTTAGAATGCAAATTTATGTTGGCCACTCCCCCTCCTCAAAAAACACACTTTCGTAAGAGTTTGGGGATGGATTTCATGATTTCATGAATTGAAGCAAACTTATTTGGGGGGACATTTCGTGAGTAAACCATGGGTTTCCCTATATAATATTTACATCTGTAGTTCAGTAAAAAAAATCATAGCCTAATAAAGTACAGGCCCTACTAATTAAATTCTCATGGAAAATAATGAGCTCAGGACCTAATTAAATTCATGGAGATAAATTTGATTAAATCATGATTAAATTGACTAAAATTTAGACTCACCTGACCGTTTCATCTTCCTTCTCACGGACCGGACGCAACTGGCAAGGACCAGAGTGACCACGACCGCGAAGGGGAGGAGACAGCCTACCCACCAGGTCATGGCCGACCAGTCGGGCGGTGCTTCCGACGCGCTCGACGGCATGGTCTATCCCCGGTACGCCCGCTACTCGAACTTCCAACCTCGGAGTTGGAGTTCTGACCAAAATATCAAGCCTGATCGCTGAACCCAAGAATTGTTTAAAAAAAATATACTTGCAGCTTCTAGTTCTAATGCTGTAAAATGATTGCCCAACAACCAGTACCACATTGTAGGCGCGTTATCTTAGTATTTCCATGCATGGTCCATATATCATGGTCCTATCTATTACGTAACTCCGTGGATATCAGCTCGGATTATAATTATCTGCGGCAGCTTATTGAATTATTAGCGCCCTTATCAAACGTTGAGCCAGCCATGCAGTCTGCCGAGTTTCTGGAGGTGCATGTCTCGAGGGTAGATGAAGCACAGGTGGTGATTGATAATTTTTTTTTTCAAAAACAACGTTGCCACGGCAATATTCCTCACTGGCCCCATTCCATGTTGGAGGATCAATTAATCATTTCGAATCCCAATGTTATCATAGCGAAAGTGCTCGCGTTTTGACAAAAGTTCACTAAGATTAAAAAAAGAAAAAGGGGGTTTGTCGGATCATGGAGGAATGGTCGGATGCGGCGTGACCTTAAAATGATATATTTTTGATCCAGAAATTGACCAAAATAGTAGTGGCTCTTACCAATACCATACTCTTACTTTACAATCCTAGCAGTACCTAGTAGTAGTACTGTATATGATTTTATGGAGGGAAGAATGAGAAAATGGACTTTGAGAAAAGTCACGCAAGGTAATCATTGATACGACTGGTACATGGTGCGTCCGTGCGCAGTGAGGGCGCTATTCATGTTGCCCAAAATCCGTCCATACCACACACCCTCACGAAACGAAATGTTCTAATTACGTTGATGGACGAGATTTCAAGCTTAAGAGGTTAATTAATTACTTTCTGCTCGCCTTAAAGGATGAATTTATTTTCAAGGTTGTCCAGTGTCTGATATCGACAAAAATCAACTACACCTTTACAACTTTCAACAATCTGTGTCTTAAATAATCAATTTAAATGTCGTTTAAATGATTGCACTTATAGTGCTAGGTAATAAATCGAAACAATTAATTTTAGAAGGTACGACGTAAATTTGATCCTAGCAGGACCATTCTCAAAGGCAATTATAATTATAAAAAAAAAAAAAACGGATTTTGTTTGCCTTCGCTTGCCTGCTATATTTTCTTGCATTGTTTTTTCTCCAGGGGTATACTATAAACACTGAATGTGTTCGGAGCCGTCAGAATCACAATTCTTCGTCATATTCTTTTTTTTCTGGCCGAGAACTTTGTCATGGGGTGATTCATTGATGAGGAAAAAAACCTGAACCGAATTTGCGCGCATTCCACCAGCGTGACGTCACCAACCCTGGGCACATGCATTAAAGGAATCCCACAATTCCTTGCGCGAGTGCGATTCAAGATGTCGTACGCGGAGAGAGGGATGAGTCAGAAATAATGGGGTCCTGTTAATCAGCCGTCATCCCGGTAAGAATTGCAGAAACTTGCCTCGAATCAGACAAATGTTGAGCCTGAATGGTTGATGCACCCGAGGTGTCATGCTTAGCGAAATCGGTGGGATTCTAAGGGATTTATTTGGGGCTGCAAGTGGTGGGTTAACGAGGACGTGTTGAGTTGTTGATTACGTGCCGTTTGCATGCATCGTGGGCTGTGTGGCCATTGTTTTGCTGTACCGTGGAAAAAGTGTAACTGTACACCCCATTGTCCAAAAACCGTGCCAAAATATTGCCTGCATGAATATCAAAATACCTCTTGGTCAACTTTTGAGCTACTCCAGTGATTAAACTTGACTCTGTGACCTCATTTTTGAGGAACGTGTCCTCGAAACTTCAGTTATTCAACCCTTTTCTCCTCATTATAGATTTTAATATTTTCTGTTTTTGGGTCCATGTATTGATGAAATTTATTGCATGCTTCATATTCATAAATCATATTCATTAACTGTTTTTTTAAAGAACAACATATGATGTAATTGTTTTGTATCCACAAAGTCGTCTTTCGTCGTTGTGCGTTAATTTAAAGGCTACACATTTTATCTTGAAATGGGTGCTGTGAAAAGTCCACAAAAACATCCCGTTTTAAACTTTCCATGTCACATGGCAATGGTGCGATAGTTTTTGTGAATTTTGCACAAAAGTGACCGAAATTTAACGCATCAAATAAACTCGGTGCACGCCACTATTGTCGCTGCTCAGATGTCCTGAGAAAGAACGGCACTTTTCAGAATCGTGCTTCATTTTCGTACTGGACCATGTGAACCTTAATATACAAAAATGTTGCAAACTGCTTACTGACTAAAATTACCAAAATGTAAATCTTAAATGTATACCAAAATGTATATCACCTTGGAACATGTGAGAAAGGTTTCAAAATTCGCTCAAACCAATCTTAGAACAAGAAGAAACTGCTTTCAATATTTTGTAAAGCCATCAACTGCTCCACACTTGAGAAAGTTATTTTCATGTTTAGCGAGCAGAAATTGTGAAGTACATATGTACATGTACAGCATGTACTGATAAAACATTTTCAGAAAGGTCCCGTGCCTATGAAAGGCATCAGACCCTTTACATTTTGAAAAAAACAAAAACATTTTGAGAGCATGAGAATTAAGCAGGAACTTTCTCGAAGGTAGAATGGCACGATGTGGTACTCTCCCTTTTTTGACAATTGGTTCCAGTTTTACAATATTCGAATCCACCCCACGACCTCGACCAGCACAGTGGTCAAGCGGTAAAGACGTCCGTACTAGAAAGTGGGAGTCGTGGGTTCGAATCCCCCCATATATTTTCATGAGGCATCGGGCAAAGCACTGAGCACTCAGTGTTTATCACATCGAGCAGGGCAAAGCCTCATTGAATGGACATTTCCCATGAAATATGCAAATTAGACCTAGCGCATGCGCTTAACTAAATTGATGGGTAAGCGGGCTGCCAACCATTCATAGTTTTCCACGGACGTGCGCGCGTTCCTTCTCACTAACAGTTTGGCGTGCGGTCATTGGCTATTCAGCGTCTCCTACGCGCGTATTTTGAAACCTGCACGCAACACGCACTCGTTTGCCCACCAATTTAGTAAAGCGCATCTGCCAGCTCTTATTTGCATATTTCATGGGAAAGGTCCATCCTCCTCGACGCAAACTTCATGTTTATATCTGTGATGCTTCTTTTTAGTCTGTCCATGAAATGCTAAAATTCTGAACTCTTTCCATTGACAGCACTTCCTGTAATTTGTGTGCGGTTTGCTTTGCCCCCGCACAGTTCATGGAATGCGTGATCCCCGTCCTGAAACGAGTGGAGTGGAACCCATGAGCTCCAGCACAGAAATGCACGACAATGCATGGGACGACTCGCGCACTGGCCCACAGCAGAGCACGGGCGGCGGCCCGCGGGCCCAGCACCAAGCCGGCGGCAGCGGCGGTCCGGTGCCGCCGCCACAGCGGGCCCGCGATGACGCCGGTGTGGGCTACTTCTACCAGCGGCCCGGCAGTGACATGGCCGGCGATGGCAGCGGACAACCGGGCAACAAGCAGCGGTGGGCAGTGGGCGACGATAGCGTGATAGACCAGGTAAGCCCTTAGAGTTCCGAACTTCCCGATTGACCAGGGAGGGGGGAAGGTCAAAGCTCACGACATTTGAAAAGAAGTAAATACAAAAAAAACTGTTGCAATTTGCTCACCTAGGTATGCTCACTGACTAAAATGACCTGCAATGATGAATCTCAGAAGATAGAGGGCCTGACATTTCGAGCCTAGCAGGACCTTTATCAATGGCAACGTGACAGCTAGAACAGGGCTCGACCTTAGCACTAGCCCGATGGTCATTGTCTAGTAAATACAGCAGCGGGCTAGTAAAATGACCCACTTTGCTAGCCCGGTTGACTAGTAAAAAGTAGGTAGCAGTGTGGAGGCAAAAAACGATGCTGGCAGGGATGAGAAAGTAGAAACTAAGAATTTGTTTTACTTGACCTAATAACCTTGTTAAATTTAATATTAATTATACAGGGCTAGTAAAACGTGCTGCGGGCTAGCAAAAAACTCAATTTACTAGCCCGGTGGGCTAGTAAAAATAAACTTAAGCGCGAGGCTTGTAGAAGCCGGCTCAAACTCAAAGGGACCTTTTGTAGTGGAGCTCCATTCAGCAAAGAGCAATCTCCGAGTGTAGCGGAGACCCCCACTACTTGTTGATTCGCACTGACTGATGTGGCCACACATTTGAACATTAGCAATTTTCAGTCGGAGAGAATGGTTTTTAAGAAGAGATCTATGGCGGTTATACCAAGCTTTTCATGGTGCAAGGTAGTGCAAGTAAGGTTTTACAAGTGGACTTTCCTCCCGTGAGAATATCCAGCCTTGTTTGACTTCCTTGCAGGTACTTTTAAAGTCGTTAGCGTTGTGATACGAAGAACAATTTTGGCGCGGAAGATGATCGCACAGAGCAACCTGAAAGTTTCAGCCCCAAAGTGCCAGGATGTTGTTTTGCATTTTTTGTCATCAGCTGTTTTTTGGATGGATAGATTTGAGGGCCTGTGTGAATGACATGAATTCATTACATGTAATGGATGAGGATTCAGACTGGCTCGATGAAAAAAAAAAAAATGAATAAAATCTCAGACTGGTTCTGAGTGCGGCTCCCATTAGCACATGGCAGGTGACAGGGGTACCAGACTGGACTCCCCACTCATCGTGTAGTCGGTTACCCTCATGCATGACCTGCGGTGTTGCCATGCGTTGCGCGGGTAATCAGACCGGCGTAGCATTGTTCTTCCGTCTGCCCCGCCACACTTTGTCAGGCCTTGGCCCCGGATGCCTCGCGCGATTCACGCCCGTTTGCGAAAATAATGGAATTATTCGCGGCTCGAAATTAAATTCTGACGAGTCCCCAATTAGGAAGATCACCACTGAGGTAGGAGTCTTTTGTCTTCTGTCTATCAAGAGTCACAGACAATTGTTTTCTATGGACTGATTAAATTAGGAAGTTCTTGTTTTTCAAGCTGGGTAAATGTTGGAGGAGCCTGTCTTTTGGCTTATTGTTATTCTCAGAGGAGTATAAAAAAAGATGTTGCAAACTGCTAACTGACTAAAATTACTGATATGCTAATTTTTGAAAAAAAGGTAGATGGCCTGATCCTAGCAGGATCTTTCTCATTTTTTTGCTGTCAACATTGGTACATTGACCTTACATGTTATTATGCAAGTTTTTTTTTTTTTAGTGCTGTAGTATTTCTTTACAACAATTTAAAAAAATGTGCACACTGCTTACTAACTAGGATGGCCAGGAAAATGCAAGGACCATCTTCAAAAGCAGAAAGACCCTCTTTTTTTTTACTCAATAAAATAACGAAAATGCGAATATGAAAAAATCGGGAGTGCCCGATGTTTCGATCCTAGCAGAACCTTCCTCAAAAGGCTTTTGAGAAAGGTCCTCCTGATTTTCGTTACATGATAATTACAATTTTGTTTTTAACTCGGCCATAATGATAACAACATTGGACCAGAGAATGAAAAAAATAAACAAATGATAAATGTACAAAGAAATCATATATGAAAGACCTTGTTTGTGAAATAATTCAGTGGGGTTTGTGAACATTCAGGAGATCTCTTTGTCCACATGCATGGATGATGCCACTGTTTATGCATGCAGTGAACCATGAGAATCCTAGTGATTGCGTCGTCACACACAGAGATGTTCCGTTTTGTGTGTTGTGTCGCCAAATGATTGTCGGTAATGCATAATGGGCCTTTGTACGCATGCATCACATGCCTTGTAGTGTAAGCATGGGTGACAGGATCATGCGGAAGCTTCATGTACGCATTTGCAACTGGGAAAAGACTAAAAGCCTGAAAACCAGGCGTAAAACAAAAGACGAGGACATTGAGTTAGAGGGCATTAGAATTTTGATCAAATCATGATTGACATTACTGACAAAGCAAGCCACACGTGTCTACATTGTGCACTAAATGAAGTCGTTCACACCTTGAGGGAGTTACAGTATATTTACCCATGTACAACGTTGTAGACAAAACGCATCCAAAAAGCATGAATACAACCTGCTATAGCAAGAACCTGGATAATTTCAAGGGGGTGAGGAAGATAATTTTGTGTATTTTTTTAGAGTGAGATGTAGAAAGGGGCTTATTTCTGAGAAAAGAGCTTTTTTCCTGAGAATTATTCATGTGGGGAAAAAAACCTGTCCATTTTATTTTGTTCCATGTGTACCTGTGTGCACCTGCTTCTGTTCACCGTCAGTGAGTTATGAGAATGTTAATGACTAGGTTCGCAAAGATATTCTGACTTGCGGTTTCACAACCTTGGTCAGTGCTAAGCTGAAAGAGAAAACCGGATTTTTGTCCGTTTGTCCCCCCTGAAATGTTCGCAGATACACCTGTTTATTTCCTGTGGCAGTACTCAAAACCCGATACGATAATTTGAGAGAAAAGGGGAAACAAACCTTAAAATCACAATTTTCTTTCTCATAAACATACAAGTTGGTCAAATGATAATAACTGGCCTACATTGTATGAATTGGCTCAGAATCCAGTTTCATGATGCCAATTTCATGTTGTTCAGTGAAACTAAAAGAACAGTATTTGTTTGTTTTTTCCTTTTTGAAAATGTGGAACTAACTCTTGAGTCAGCTGTAGTTGAAACCCAATAAACCAGTAAGCGTAACCGTGCCAACCGTGCATTCCAACTAGCATGAAAAATTGCGATCCTTAAAAAAAAAAAAAAGAATCGGGATTCAAAATCCATTAAATTTTTTTCTCACAAAAAATGATACAAAATGGAGTTGCAGACCACTTGTCAACAAATTTTGCCGTGTTTGGACTTGCGGGAAAACCCCCATAATTGATCCACTTCTTTACTCGTGGGAAGACACCTGCATGTGTTACTAGGGATCCTCGTTACTGTCTGCAACGTGTCTGGGTCTCGCTGCCAATTAGTCCCCTCATTGAGGGCCCTCGAGTTTGCCGCGGGAGACTTTTTGTGTGCTCCCGGTAATGATGTGAAAACCATATTTGCATGTCAGGCTGAGCGCTGATGATAAACTTCGTTTTTCCTTTTTGGAAACGCTGAACCGGAACGCACACGAGTCCCCTGGCTGTCTCAGAGCCCGTCTTCAAAAGCACCGAGGTCAGTGGACTGCCGGGTCTTTCCCCCTGAAGAAGTTAAGGAAGTCCGAGGTGGCAAAGTTCTGATAATTTGCATAATTACACAATTATCCTAACCTTCCCGAATCCTCCAAAGTCCTCCGGGTGGTATTGAATGAGTCCACAGGTTACACATTGAATGAGGAATGAGTCTCATTTAAGCACTGTACGAGAATAATGTGTAAATGGGTTAATATTCCGGAACTCACGGCGTCGAAGCCTGCCAGAGTACATCTGCCTTTATGTACTTTTTTTGTCGCGCGATTTTGACCCCTGAGGTTGTATGTTTGGAGGCAATTACCTGAGGTGGCCCGTCGAACGAGCACGTTGGTGCCCCACGCAACCTCACACGTTTTAAGTGCAGCGGAAACTTGGAGGAAGACCTCAAGGTGCTCGAACGCTGAATCCGAATTCGACACGAGCAGCAAGTCCACCGTTTTCTTTGCATACCAGATCACCATTCATCATGCTCAAAACCGTTTGTGCGTGACATTTAAAAAAATATATATATTAGTAATGAGGATTTAGTTGCCATTGATGTGACAGACTCCATTTAGGAAACGAGGCATTGGCCCAGTTGTGCATCAACTCCCATCGACTTCTGTTTGACCCTGCTTTTGCAAAGGGGTAAAAAATGCATCGCCGTATCAAGACCAAAAGCACTTTCTTGTAGTGTAGCCATCGACTTTCAGTCGAGAGTGTTTGCCTCTGGCTGAGAAAAAAATCACTTGGTGTGGTGATTTTGTTTTACGCAGTTGGTTTCAAAACATACTGGCAAGCAACTGGCAAGTTGGGCTAGTTTAAACTACTCTAGTGGCCCCTTCTGGCCACTTAAAAAAAATAAAAATACGGTCGAACTCGGTACGTCAATGACCCACAAACATTATATGGAATCACAGGTGTATTTTTTTTTATTTGCGCAAGGAGGCATTTCCTCTGGGTTGATATCCCTGTGGCCTCACCTGTCTGTTTATGGTGACCACACCCCTGTCACGGCTTCGACATAATGGCTGGCTAGCTCGCGGCCCACTTTTGACCTCGAGACCTAGATGCGCCCAGATCTGGACCGGATAATCATCTGCTGTATTGCGCTGCGGAAGTTAAAGCTTGTTAAAGTTGAAACTGTGCCAAATGCTCTTTTTGAAAAAAATTCGGTGGGGCCTGACATTTCGACCTGAGCAGGTTCCAGAAATGGGAAACGTCTAATTCTCTAATTTCCCTGTGATCAGGAAAATTAGTCTCAAAATTGTTTCAGAATTGCAATTTGTACTAATTTAGAGGCCTACCCCAACGTTTCAATCCTAGTGGGACCTTTTTGTTCTCTCTAAGTCTGATCAAAACCCTAGGCCTTCAACAATTTTAATAATTTTAAGAGTTGCAGCAACTTTTTTGTGGACTATTCCTTTTTTGCAGTTAGTCAGTAAGCATTTTGCAACAGTTGTTTGCACAACTGTGAGGTTAAATTCCACTTTCATCGGGCTTTGACTCAACGAAACGGCCAAGAAGAAAAAATTGACTCTTTGCACGTGCCGAGCAACGATAGCCGAGCACCAGTGGTAATGCACACTGAATTGTCTTCTCTTAGCTGGTAACCTGCTCTCGCTTAGCCGAATTAATTCCAAGTAGATTTCCATTGAAATTTGAAAAAAAAAAAAAAAAAAAAAAAATCGGGGGGGTTGGGGAAAGTTTTTTGGTTGGCTTATGACCTGATTTTCCACAAAGTAATTTTCCAATCGCCTCCCTTGGAGTGATGGTCTTTTGGAAGGGGGGTTGGGGGTAGGAGTTGGTCGGCATTGGCTTATTAGCTGGCAAATAAGAAGGCCCTGACTGTCCCCTCCTCCCCCCTACCTACCATAGTTAATTAAATTGCGTGGCTGGCCGGCCGGGCCTCTCCGTCTCGTGTCCGGTTCCATCAAGCAGACAAAGGCCCCGGGAGCCTATTACGCCCCCGATAACGACCAGTTGGGAATTTGCCATCCTCCTCTATCTTCCCCCCTCTCTCTCTCTCTCTCTCTCTCTCTCTCTTCCCCCATCCAGTCACTTACCCTTTTTCCCTCTCGTCTGTGATGCGGCAGCCCAGTCCAGCCCAGTCGGTTCAGCTGGACACCATTGTCTGTCTCTCTTAGGCTGCAGTGAGTTAGGCTTGAGTCACGAGTCATCAGGTCTCATCCATCAAGATGCCACTCACTCACCCCTCTCCCTCTCTCTGATCTCCCCTTTCTTCCTCTCTCCCTCTCTCGCTGTCTACCTTTCCCTCCCCTCTCTCCCTCTCCCCCTCCCCCTCCCCCTCCCCCTTCCCCCCACTCCCCTCTCCCCCTCTCCCCTCTCCCCCTCTCCCCCTCCCTCTCCCTCCCCCTCTCCCCTCTCCCCCTCTCACTTTCTCCATCTTGCCCTCTCCTCTCCCCCTCCCCCCTCTCCCCCTCTCCCCCTCCCTCTCCCTCCCACCCCTCTACCCCCTACCCCTCTACCCCTCTTCCCTCTCTCCCTCTCTCTGTCTCCCCTCTCTCCCTTCCCCCTCTCACTTTCTCCATCTTGACCTCTCCTCTCCCCCTCCCCCTCTCCCCCTCTCCCCCTCCCCCCTCCCTCTCCCTCCCCCTCTCCCCTCTACCCCCTACCCCTCTACCCCCCTTCCCTCTCTCCCTCTCTCTGTCTCCCCTCTCTCCCTTCCCCCTCTCCCTTTCTCCATCTTGCCCTCTCCTCTCCCCCTTTCCCCCTCTCTCCCTCTCTCTCTTTCCCCCTCCCCCTCTCTCTCCCGCTCTCCATTTCTCCCTCTCCTTCTCCCCCTCCCTCTCTCCCTCTCTTTCCCCCTCCCTCTCTTTCCCCCTCCCTCTCTCCTTCTCTTTCCCCCTCTCCCCCTCTCTCCTTCTCCCTCCTCTCCCTGTCCTCTGTAATTTGATAGCATCCACATGGAAGGCTGCATCCATCACACGGATTGGACACAGCCAAAAATGAATATAGTAATTGGATATTTAATAGGGCGAGTAAAAAGAAAAAGAAATATCACGCTATGATAACAACCTCATGCTCCCTAGATTTCTGTCTGTGAAGCCTTATAAACCTCTTTAATCCCACTCACGGCTTCTTCTACCCATCTGCTCAATTGCTTGCTTCGCTTGTATTTCTAAACAAACCCCCATCCCCTTCCCCCTCACGGACTAGGGGGTTTCACGTCTTGATACTTTGCTCAAATGACTTCATTGAGTCGGTTGAAATGCGCGGACCGCCGTCAACAAGGGGTACTTAGTATGAATGCGAGGCCGTCTGGCCGGAGCGCACGTGGAAAAGACATTTGGAAGTGACGACCTTTGGTCTACAGAGCCTCTGGCTAAGATGTAACGTTTTGGAGGTGACTGTCGCCAAGAGATGAACTTTGGGGGGGAGGGGGCATCTCATCCGGTCACCTGAGCCTGTTGGCGGGCTCGGACGAACGATCAGCATGCCAGTTGGGCAGGAAGGTGCGTTTGTGTCGTTGGCCGTCCTTTGGACATACAGGGATGCGAGCCCAATTTTGTATGGAAGCGGTCAATTTTCGTCTCGCTGGTTTTTTTTTTTTCATTTGATAATTTTTTTTTTTTTTTTTAAATTGCTAAAAAAAAAATGTCTCTTCTCTGAGCGTTTGGTAATTTATTTACATTTGGTGATTTATTCACTGATGTTTTGGGATTCCCCAAACTTTGGCTCCGGTGGGTGGTGTGTGTGGGGTATCTCACGAGGGTCTGTCACCTCGATCCTAGCAGCAACCTGCTCAAAGGAAGATTTTTGTTTTTTTGAAGTGGTGGACGATACTACGCTTTTCACCGTAGCGCTTGACAACACAGCCAAGTGTGTCTGTGGTATTCCGGAGGCTAGTCTAGTAAGACTGGAAAGAAGTTCCAAGAGGAGAGATTGATACAGAAGGCAGTCAGCGTTGGCTTCAGTTGCCATCTCCAAGATCCCGTTTGGATGCAGCGATGGGCCACTCAAGCCTGCAAACAAACCTCGAGAGTATTAAGAGAATGTGATGGGTGTTGAAATACAAACTACGCCGACTGGTCGAGCGTCTCTCCCCAGTCGAAGGGGGGGGGGGTATGTTTGTGTAAGTCATCCGGCATGAATAGATGCTCCTCCGAATCCTTCGTCCTCAAGAAACAGGAGTAACGCTCCTCCTCCCCTGACCTTTTATCGGGGCCTCCTACGAGAGATTGACTAGACCGCATCAATTATACCACACAGAAGGGGGTGGAGGGGTCTTGTCTCCTGCGCCTTGACCACATCAATTACACCACAGAGGGGGAAGGCTCCCGATCAATTAGACCATAGACTCACTTGACCCACATTATAACGAAGGAATTGCCGCCCTTCCCCTCCCCGTATGTGTCCCGTAATCTCGACGGATCAAGCCAGCCCGGGAGATGTCGCCATGCTTATCGGCTGCCCTGAGGGGAGGGAGGGAGGGGGGGGGGGCCGACCAGCCTAGCCTCAAATCATTTGTTTGGGTTCCACTTTAACCACCCATTGATTTCTCGTTAAGCCAAGCTGGGAGCGGCGTCAGTGCCCGTCAACTTTCCTGTTTGTCTTCCCCTGCCACGTGAATTGTTATTTCTGCTCGCTGGGATTTTCTCGTGCAGAAATGACAATATTAACTCTTACCCGTTGACTTTAAACCTCTAGTGGATGAATAAGGAAATTCCTTCATCTGAACTGAAACAATGCATGCATTTTTTGTCTGTCATCTAAATGTTGTGCATCCTATCGACTTCATTTAGAGAAAACAAATCCATCCAGTCAATTAATTTTTTTTATTCAAAAAACAAAATTCAATTTTTGATTTGTTTTATATTTTGTTTTGGGCCACATACTAAATACACACGTGAATTCGGGCATGCAACTTTTCCGCGAATCCGTGGATTTCCACGTTTTTTTTACTCGGCAAAAAAAAAAATCACTAATTAAAAAAAATAAAAAAAATAATAATCTGGATGTTTCTTCTCCCCTAACTATTATTTAAAACACATGAAAATCCAGCTTAGGCTCAGGCTCTGTCTTTGGCTTTCTTTCTTTCTTTCTTTCGTCCATTTTAAAGTACAAGGCATGAAAATAGGAAGTCCTTGGAATGTTATAAATTTGCGTTTTGATAAAGAATCCCAAACTTCAGCTTCAACATACATCTAAGAACTCCAAACCTGCGTTTTCAGCCTTTGGATAACAGACAAAGCCGGAGCCTAAGCTGGGTTTTGTACACAGATCAGCGACTTGATCCGACCATTCCATTCATGTTGAACCTGACTGCCCATATAAGGGCATGGCAACTGGCAGAAAAATCAGGATGGTGCTGAGTGGCGGACACAACCATTCATTATTGCGGGGGTGGCCTCCCCCTCCAAACACCACACTGCCTGCATTTTCACCAGGGCACCGTGCTTCTGTTATTTATACACACGCATGGGATTCATTAAAAAGAGCTGAGCTGGCCAAGTGCAGGGCTCACTGTGCGGAGTACAAGGGCACACTGTCCACACATAAGGCTGTGGCTAAGGCTGAATTTTCAATGGGAGTCTATGGGTAGAGACTGCCGCAGCCAGTATGAACTGTGCGATAAAGGAAGCCGTAGCTAATTTGAACAGGGCTCGACTGAAATTAATCTCCCACAAAGGCTAGAACTGGTTTCAGACTTTGTAAGTCTAGTAGTAGACTCTATGAGTCAAGGAGACCAGTTTCTCCTACAAACTGTGTGGTATTGATTTCGTCTAAAGGGCTTAGGGTCCGTTGGTTCTGTGGATCTCATGCACCGCTAGCCCCATGTTCTTCCTGTTGGAGGTTATCCCAGTCTAGTGGAGCACTTGTGCAACTAGCCCGGTGGTCTAGTGGCTTGCTTGTGTAACTACAGCTGCCCGGTGGTGTTGTGGAACACCTTAGACTACATCCTCAATGGTCAAGTGGGTAGGTGTTAGAAATTTGAACCCAAAGCTAAATAAAATCAATGATGTTGCGTGTACCTTTTCAAAGGACATAATAAATCAAGATTAGTATTTTGTTCGAGAAACGTGAATAATTTCATTTGCCTAAAATGATAAGATGAATCACTCTCACCTCAGAGAGTATTAAAGCGAGATTATTTTTCACATATCAATAACTATTTGTCTATTTATTAGTACATTGTTGCAGTAGGGAAGGTGTGATCATCAGTCCACTATCCAGAAATTTTAATCTGATAAACAGAGGTGGCTGCATGTGCAGTAAGGCCCTTGGAAAATATTTATGGCAGTGTTGACATAGTGCGTGGATGTCGGACGCTATCGGAAACCTGCAATCTGAAAAATCTCTCACCCGTCTCCCTCCCTCCATCCTTCCCTCCCTCCATCCTTCCCTCCCTCCCTCCATCCTGCCATCCTGCCATCCCTCCCTCCTGCCCTCCATCCCTCCTTCCCTCCTTCCCTCCTTCCCTCCTTCCCTCCTTCCCTCCTTCCCTCCTTCCCTCCTTCCCTCCTTCCCTCCTTCCCTCCTTCCCTCCTTCCCTCCTTCCCTCCTTCCCTCCTTCCCTCCTTCCCTCCTTCCCTCCTTTCCTCCCTCCCTCCCTCCCTCTTTCCCTCCTTCCCTCCCTCCCTCCTTCCCTCCTTCCCTCCCTCCTTCCCTCCTTCCCTCCCTCCCTCCTTCCCTCCTTCCCTCCCTCCCTCCCTCCCTCCCTCCCTCCTTCCCTCCCTCCCTCCTTCCCTCCTTCCCTCCTTCCCTCCCTCCCTCCTTCCCTCCTTCCCTCCTTCCCTCCCTCCCTCCTTCCCTCCTTCCCTCCTTCCCTCCCTCCCTCCTTCCTCCCTCCCTCCCTCCTTCCCTCCCTCCCTCCTTCCCCTCCCCCCGATGTCTACTCCATCTCAATCTCTGATCTCCCCCTGGCTGATTGTCTACCGTCTTCTAACTGTCTCACGCTTTGCCGTAGCGTTGCTGGGAGTGATGATGGAGAGGGAGAGGTCTGCTCGTGTCTCCCCTGACCCCCCCCCCCCTCATCCCGGCTCCTCCTCTCATCCTTCTTGTTTGATCATTATGAGTCTTGTCGTTCAATCGTTTTTAGAGAGCAGTAGAGGTAGAGTGAGGTGGTGTAGCACAACTATCCCCTGCTCTCTCCCTGCCTCTCTCTAGCTCTCTCCCCTGTCTGTTCCCAGCATCTCTCCCTCTCCCTCCCTCTTCCTCCCTCTCCCTTCCTCTCCCTTCCTCTCCCTTCCTCTCCCTCCCTCTCCTTCCCTCCCTCCCCCTCTCCCTCCCTCTCCCTTTCTCTCCCTCCTTCTCTCTCTCCCCCTCTCTCTCCCCCTCTCTCTCCCTCTCTCTGCCTCACCCTCTCTCTCTGCCCCCTCCATCTCTCTCTACCCCCTCTCTCTCCCCTCTCTTTCCTCTCTCTTTCCTCTCTCTTTCCCTCTCTCCCCCTCTCTGTTTCTGTCTCGGTCTCCCTCTCCTCCTTCTCCCTCTGTCTCTCTCCCTTCTCTCTTTCCTTCTCTCTCTCCCTTCTCTTTCTCCCTCTCTCTCTCTCTACCCTCTCTCTCTACCCTCTCTGTATCCCCTTCTCCCTCTTTCTCTCTCCCCCTCTCTCTCCCCTCTCTCCCTTTTCCTCTTCCTCTCCCTCCTCCCTCCCTCCTCTCTCCTCCCTCCTCCCTCTCATCCAACCATCCATCCATCTGTCTGTCCAACTGGAAATTGCTTCGGCGCTAGTCGTCATAGTGGCGATCACCAGCCTGATTACTCTGCTTCTGGTGGAAGACGAGTGGACAGTGGAATCAGTCGGATTCCTGAAAAGTGCAATCAGCGTTCCCAGGGTTGCAGGAAAGAGGGGGCGAAAAAAGAAATGCCGCAGTTGTAATATTTGTCTTGATATCCCCTCTTGCACACATGGTCTATATCCGTCAGGATTAATTGAAATTGCTTAATTTCATCCATCATTTCAAGTATTTTTTGTGTCCGTTCATAATACAAGAGTCCTCATAGTTTTAAGTATAGATAATGTGACCGTTGTTGTGACCGTGTTTTGCAGCTGTGGATATTAAAAAAAAAAAATTATATATAAATTCTGTTGTCGATGGGGAAAGTTTGCCTCTGGAGTCTGCAATGAACGTCAAGAACTGTGGCTGCACTAATTTTGTTTAGGTGTGGTCCAAAATTTGAGTTGTCTCAAAACCGTGTCTTTTTGCAGGTGCATGGGGATGTGAGTCGGGCTAGTGATGAATTTATTGCAAGAATCCTCTCTAGGCCTTTTCCCTTGTTTTCAAATATCTACCAGAGACGCGTTTCAATTTCCCTCGTGGCTCTCGTTTGTAACTGTTGCCGTGGAATCGTGGATTGTCTACCCTCTGTGATAACTTACCGAACATCCCAGGGTCTGGCTAGATTTCCCCCTTCTCCTCCACATCCTCCCCATCCCCCTCCCCCTCCTCCCCCTCCACCCTCCTCCCCCTCTTTCCCTTCTCCTTCTCCCACTCTCCCTTCTCTCCCTCCTCCCCCTCTCCCTTCTCTCCCTCCTCCCCCTCTCCCTTCTCTCCCTCCTCCCCCTCCCCTTCTTCCCCCTCCTCCCCTTCTTCCCACTTCCCCCTCTCCATCTCACCCATCTTCTCCCTCCCTTCTCTCTCTCCTCCACCTCCCTCCTCCCCCTCCACCCTCCTCCCCCTCTTTCCCTTCTCCTTCTCCCTCTCTCCCTTCACTCCCTCCTCCCCCTCTCCCTTCTCTCCCTCCTCCCCCTCTCCATTCTCTCCCTCCTCCCCTACCTTTCTTCCCCCTCCTCCCCTCCTTCCCCCTTCCCCCTCTCCATCTCACCCATCTTCTCCCTCCCTTCTCTCTCTCCTCCACCTCCCTCTCCTCCTCCACCCTCCTCCCCCCTCTTCGCCCTCTCCATCTCACCCATCTTCTCCCTCCCTTCTCTCTCTCCTCCACCTCCCTCTCCTCCTCCAACCTCCTCCCCCCTCTTCCCCCTCTCCATCTCACCCATCTTCTCCCTCCCTTCTCTCTCTCCTCCACCTCCCTCTCCTCCTCCACCCTCCTCCCCCCTCTTCCCCCTCTCCGTCTCCCCATCTCCTCCTCCACCCTCCTCCCCCTCTTCCCCCTCTCCGTCTCCCCCATCTCCTCCTCCACCCTCCTCCCCCTCTTCCCCCTCTCCGTCTCCCCCATCTCCTCCTCCACCCTCCTCCCCCTCTTCCCCCTCTCCGTCTCCCCCATCTCCTCCTCCACCCTCCTCCCCCTCTTCCCCCTCTCCGTCTCCCCCATCTCCTCCTCCACCCTCCTCCCCCTCTTCCCCCTCTCCGTCTCCCCCATCTCCTCCTCCACCCTCCTCCCCCTCTTCCCCCTCTCCGTCTCCCCCATCTCCTCCTCCACCCTCCTCCCCCTCTTCCCCCTCTCCGTCTCCCCCATCTCCTCCTCCACCCTCCTCCCCCTCTTCCCCCTCTCCGTCTCCCCCATCTCCTCCTCCACCCTCCTCCCCCTCTTCCCCCTCTCCGTCTCCCCCATCTCCTCTTCCACCCTCCTCCCCCTCTTCCCCCTCTCCGTCTCCCCCATCTCCTCCTCCACCCTCCTCCCCCTCTTCCCCCTCTCCGTCTCCCCCATCTCCTCCTCCACCCTCCTCCCCCTCTTCCCCCTCTCCGTCTCCCCCATCTCCTCCTCCACCCTCCTCCCCCTCTTCCCCCTCTCCGTCTCCCCCATCTCCTCCTCCACCCTCCTCCCCCTCTTCCCCCTCTCCGTCTCCCCCATCTCCTCCTCCACCCTCCTCCCCCTCTTCCCCCTCTCCGTCTCCCCCATCTCCTCCTCCACCCTCCTCCCCCTCTTCCCCCTCTCCGTCTCCCCCATCTCCTCCTCCACCCTCCTCCCCCTCTTCCCCCTCTCCGTCTCCCCCATCTCCTCCTCCACCCTCCTCCCCCTCTTCCCCCTCTCCGTCTCCCCCATCTCCTCCTCCCCCCCTCCTCCCCCTCTTCCCCCTCTCCGTCTCCCCCATCTCCTCCTCCCCCCCTCCTCCCCCTCTTCCCCCTCTCCGTCTCCCCCATCTCCTCCTCCCCCCCTCCTCCCCCTCTTCCCCCTCTCCGTCTCCCCCATCTCCTCCTCCCCCCCTCCTCCCCCTCTTCCCCCTCTCCGTCTCCCCCATCTCCTCCTCCCCCCCTCCTCCCCCTCTTCCCCCTCTCCGTCTCCCCCATCTCCTCCTCCTCCCCTTCTTCCCCCTCTTCCCCCTCTCCGTCTCCCCCATCTCCTCCCGATCCTATCTCACCCGATGATGGTGAAGCTTCCCCTTCAATTGGCTCACTGAGCCTGGCGATAGGGCACCTTTTGCGCGCACGCAGAAATTATCAAACTACAAAACTACAATAGGGCTGCCCCGAGGTTCTTGTGTGTACGTTCTCTTCATCGTCGCTGATTTGCTTGTCTGATCTGGATGATATACCCCGGTGGGGTTTTCCTGTCTCCCAAACCCTTGTCGTGTCTCTCTCCCTCCCTCTCCCCCTCCCTCTCCTCTCCCTCTCCTCTCCCTCTCCTCTCCCCTCACTCTCCCCCTCCTCCATCCCCCTCTCTCCCTCCCTCTCTCCCCCTCTCTCCCCCTCTCTCCCTCCCTCTCTCCCCCTCTCCCTCCCTCCTTCCCCCTCCCCTCTTGTCACCACCTCCTCCTTTTCCTCCTCTTTCATTTGGGGGGCCCCAGTCGAGTCTCTCCCTCCTCCTCTACTTCCCCCTCTCCCTCCCTCTCTCCCCCCTCTCCTTTCCCCTCCCTCTCCCCTCCCCTCCCTCTCCTCTCCCCTCCCTCCCTCTCCCCTCCCTCTCCCCCTCTCCCTTCCTCTCTCCCTCTCCCTTCCTCTCTCCCTCCATCTGCCCCCTTCTCCCTTCCTCTCTCCCTCCCCTCTCCCTCCTCCATCCCCCTCCTCCATCCCTCTTTCCCTCCCTCTTTCCCCCTCCCCTCTTGTCACCACCTCCTCCTCCTCTTCCTCCTCTTTTCATTTGGGGGGCCCCAGTGTTAGCATCGGGGTGTAAGCTACGAGGTAGCCTTTGTCACAATCTAGTGAGTCATTCCAAGGGGTGGGGTTGAGGGGACTGTTTAGGGCTGGGGTCCTCCTCGTCCCCGCGTTACGGGCAGGGGAGGTAGCGGAGGGAGAAAGCCCACCTCAAGTCTCTGGACAATTTGTATATGAGGGAGTGGGGGGGAGTCGTTAGAAGCATTTAGCCTTGCTAGTCGGCTACAGTAGCGTCAGACCACGCTGTGAATGAGTTTGGCGGATCAAAAAAAAAAAAAACCTGGCGTGCATATATAATTGTTTGAGGGGAGGGGAGTTGGTGTTAGGGGAATGGGAGGTGTCTGTCTGTGGTTTATATGTCCCTTCTTCTTTGCGTTTTTGTGTGTGGTGTGTCTGGTAAGTTAGTGGTGCTGTTGCAATGGTGTGTTTTGGGTTTTTTTTTCCCTTCTTACGTGCCCAACCGTTGTCTACGGTTTGCTAGGAGGTAGTTCCCGGTCCTGACATCATTCGGGTCACTCACGATGTCCAGATGTACTTCTAGCGTAGAGTAGGTCTCCTACGTTTTGGCAAGCCAGGCCAGGCCGTGGACTTCTTGTAGCGAACTGTGTAGTAGGGATTGTCTCGTCGTCCGAGCAACATCCTCGCCGCTCGGAATTTTTTTGGACGGACAGGATGTCTGGACGTTTTCTCGCTCCTGTATGGATATTTATTATATTATTATTGGCCTTATCCTCGGACTTGTGACTGAATTCAAATGGCCGCACAGTATCGAAATGATGTAAGTTTTTTATGCCTCATTATTTTGTAGTTACTGCCCATCCTTTTTTTTTTTTTTTTTTTTTTTTTTTTTAAACCTGCTGTTTTTGTGTCTTCCGCACTGTCAGGTCTTGTGCAATTTCATTGTGGGAAACGTAATTGAATTTATGCAAATGAAGGCTGGCATCATTGAATGTATCCCCCAAAAATTTCCATTCTGAAGAAGTTTTCACATCTGTCGTTTAAATGCATCACTGATTGTTCCTCTTGTTGGTCTTTGGAATGCAGTAATTTCCTGACATGTTATTTTTTGTTTTTATCACATTTTAAATCTATAGTGATATGCAAAAAATGTTGCAATAACTGCGTCCTGAGTGAAATGACAAAGAAAAATATATCAAAAATGAGGATCTGATGTTTTGATCCTACCTTTGAGAAAGGTCCTTTTTTTTTTCTAAAGGTCCTGCTTGGATCAAAACATCAGGCCTTCATTTTAAATGATTGTATTTATGAGCTCTCATTTCTATGCATGGGTAGTCCCAACCAAAGGTAATGGTGAAATTTTATGCCCCCCACCAAAAAAAGAGAAAAACAGAACTGATTGAATTATCTGCGTAATATGAGTACATATTTGTATTTTGGAGATCTTTTGTGGATAGAGTTGCTCATTTGGAAGAGCAGGATTGTCAAGTGCAAATTTGCATAGCAGACAGGAAGGCAGCTCATTAACAGCTAAGGATATCAGAGAGCAACCGAAGATACTCTAGTCCAATTACAAGGGTCCACTTGATACCCCTGTACCCTGGCACAAAAAGCATATTTACACAATGAGTGGCAAATTTGAACTCCTCACTCATAAATTCATAAACCTCATTATTTTATGCTATTTGAAATTTAAAGCGAACCTAAAGTAATTTATTTTTTGATTGTAGTCAAACTAGAAAGTGAATTAATTTTTGTAATCAACACCCCAAGTTCATATTATTTGTAGAATAAAGCCAGAATATGATAATTTTGATTGCCTACAAAGAGACATTAGACTGTGGTGTTCTGTACAAGTGAAGTAAAAAAAAGACGATAGGTTATTAAATATGGCCTGACGTTTTGATCCTAGCAGGAGATTTTTTTCAAAGCCAGAACTTCGCGCCAAAGAAAATTCAAAATTAAAATTGCCACCTTTCTTTTTAAAAAAATGGACATTAGAAATGCGTAAATATACCATGGACAGAGTCTGCTTCAATAAAAAAATAATGGGTCATTAACGGTCGTACTGTTGGCGAGAAAATGAAAATGTAAGTGGCACGATACAAAAAAAGGAAAGAAAATCACACCTGAAATATTAAGCCAGCTCAAGTTAATAATTGAAAATGATGTATGCTTGTGAAAACTCTGTTGGAAAAAAAATCAAATGAGTTTGAGTATCCTTTGTCAGTGTAGAGCCATGCATTGCCACGTTCAATATTCTGCAGTAAGGTTTGCTGAGCTAACCCTTTGTTGTCTAGTCTGTTGTCTGGGACCTATCTGTGTGTTACGTTGGTGTTTTTTTTTTTTTGCAGTCCCCCCTACTTTTCTCTCCCCCCCCCTCCCTACCCTCTGCCTCTGTCACTGTGCAAATGACCCGCACTTTGCCGAATTACACGATGACGGGCCAAAAACGTGGCTCTTTCTTTGTGAGGCATGTCGCGGCGGTCCTACAGGACGGCCCCCCGTGCGTTGTCTGGGTCAGAGGCATCGGGCATTGTGCGGTTGCTCTCCAAACACTGTGGCAATCCAGCCGTGGCAATCCAGGGTGTATTGTGTCGGGGGAAAAGGGCCACCCCCCATCCCATCCCCTCTCCATATAATAGCAGCTCAGCCTAGGCCCAATGTGTTGTGTGTGTGTGGTGTGCCGGACTTTTTACAGTACAGTATTATGAATCTAAATATTAGCATCTCTTTCCCCTCCACTCTCCCCTGCCTTCCCTACCCTTGCTTATGCCCCGGAGACTTGACACACACACACATGCTGCGCGGGGGAAGCCTGGACCGAATTCTGAGAAAAAAAGAAGAGACAAAAAACCCTGCTCACTTCAAAAGGTCATTGTATGCGTGCACTGTTGGAGAGAGGGCCAGTCCGATTTTGGAGAGGGGGGAAAAGTGCTTTGTTCGGACGACGACGAAGATGGGGGGGGCGACAACAGGGATAGGGGGACGATGACAAGGATGGGGGGGACAAGGAGGAGATAAACCTGGCTAGCCTTAGACACGGGCTGATTGCGGAATAATGCGTTCCCCCCTGCACACTATTAATAGTAATTTTAGTCAGTAAGCAGTTTGCAACATTTTTGTATATCACTATTAAAAACTGTGAGGGCGGCCTGCCTTCACACTTTGTGATGGACCACCCCCCTCAGGGTGTTTGTCTTCCAAAAACTTGCCACCTCGGGGGGGGGGGGGGGGTCAGAATCGGGCTTGAAAAAAAACACCAAACAATAGCACCATAGTGAGTGCAAAGGGCTGCGTATGATATATGTACACAGGCATGCATATTATTTACATTGCTTTTGACTTATTCACTATCCAATCTGTGACCCATGGAACCTCTATATACTGTACTAGCACATTAAGAAAATTCAGTTGGCACCTCAGACTCTTAAAATGCCTGCTGTCCAGGATCCTAAATAATCCATCTGAGATCTCACCTACTTATTTTTTTTTTTTTTTTTTTTTTTTTTTCTAATAGCTTTTTGAGCAGGTCAAAATGCAAGACGCGATCAAACCTTGGTTCTACACCTCTCTTATCAGTCTTTTTGTTATTTTTAATTTTTTAAAAGGATTTTTAAGGCGCAATCAATCAAAGGGATTGTTGTTCTTTGTTCGTTGCTTTGACCACAATTGTGTTTCTGAGATTGTTGTCATTCATGTCAATCGACAGTTTGCCTCATTATTTGGTGCTTTTCTTCGAGTATATTTATAAGAATATTTATTTCCTTTTTTTTTTTTTTTTTTTTTTTTTAAAGAGTTGAAGTTAGAACGTGCATACTCAGAGACCGTGTTGACGTGTTTGTCGTTGTTTATTTGATCTGCAGGTGCGGCCAGATGTAGGGAAAATCAACAATATGTTTCAGGCGCTGCATATGGGCAACGATGGCAGAGAGGTAAGAGTCAAGACAACCCCTGTTCCTCCCCTTCCCTCTCATTCTCCTTAATTTATCTCCCCCCCCCAAAAAAAAAATTAAAAAAAAAAAAATCAAATTTTTGGGTCTGTGTGGACACAATAGTTGCGATTACCAGTTGGATATGAATAGCAATTCGGACTCCAATGTTAGTGTGACTTTTATAAATGATCGCGATTATTTGAATCGCGATTCAAACTCCACTTTTTGGGTCTGTGTGGACTTGTAATTACCTGTTGGATTTGAATCGTAATTCGGACTCTACTGTTGGTGTGACTTTTCGAAATAATCACAATTATCTGCCAAGTGGAGTTTTTTTGTTTTTGTGAGCACTACACTGAGGAAACAAAATTAGAACTCCCATCAAGTTAACTCTGTGTTTTGACGACTGCTTAGTTTGGCGTTGGTCCAGTGCGGCATTCTTTCTCTCAAAATAGCATGGGAATAACAAGAGCCCAACAGAGACTACGGCAAGGTCAACAGACGGACAGACAGACAGACAGACAGAAACCTCTTCACGCGATGGACTTACCAAAGACATAGGGCTGCGCAGCGTTGTTTGACCGTGAGAGCGCTCGGACGTCCAGACCTAATTAAATTGGCCAATGCCCATAGGGACATGGTAGATACATTACGTTCACCGGGGATAGTTCTGGTAGTATTGGTGGCAGGGATATTATTATTGGTGGACGCAGCAGCAGAAGAAGTAAGCCTATTCAACTAACTCGCTGACTCCTGGTTTGCGAGGTATCAAGCAATTTTTTTTTTTTTTTTTTTTTTTAATTTAAATCAAAACTTGTATCAACAAAGGGATCAATTTCAGGTAGCCGCTTAAGCGTGGAAAACCCGCTAAGCACGAAAAGTCTCCCTGGTGTAAGACAAGATTGACAACCCTATTTCATGCGATGCGTATTGGGTACGACTTGTGTTCAATCCCCACGTGCTTACTGCTTAGCATGAACTTCCAGATATCTTCGACCGGCAACCTGATTTTACTGAGTGCTGCTTTTACTTCTTCTTTTTTTACACAAGCAGCTTTATGAAATTGATTCCACTTCCATCTGATTTAAAAAAAAAAAAGGCTGTGAGATATGAATCGCAAGCCTCGTAGGAACGCGTCGGTTGGCAGTCTTGTTTATATTCAGGGGAGACGAAGCGTCACGGGTGAATGTCTCTATTGATCTGTCCTGAGATCGGATGGCAACAGGTTTTTTTTTATTTCTCTCCAAGACCCTGGTTTTGATCTCTGCTTGCCCCTCCATAAACTGACCTTCGTTTCGCAGTTCTGGCCTTGGATTGATTGGAAAAGGGGAAACTGATGCTGTGTTGGTTAGGGTCGGAGAAGTGAGATTTGGGTCCGAAGCCAGCTGGTGCTGAAGTTGATGACCATTTTTTCGTCTCTGAATGAAGTGGCTGTTTGTATTCTGACAAAGGGATTACCTTTCTGCGCTTTGGAATGAATTTTGAGAGGGGGAGGGTCGCGATTCTGTGTTGGCTGGGGTCAGAGAGGTGAGATTTGGGGTCAGGACGGTGGTGAGGTTGGTCACCATTTTTTTGGTCTCTGGATGGAGTGGCTGTTTGTATCCTGACAAAGGGTTTACCTTTCTTGGCTTTGGAATGAATTTTGAGAGGGGGAGGGTCGGGTCGTGATTCTGTGTTGGCTGGGGTCATAGAGGTGAGATTGGGTTCTGAATTGTGGTGAAAACCAGCTGATGGTGAGGTTGGTCAAATTTTTTTTGTCTCGGGATGGAGTGGCTGTTTGTATTCAGATAAAGGGATTCCCTTTCTTGGCTTTGGAATGAATTTTGAGAGGGGAAGGGTCGGGATTCTGTGTTGGCTGGGGTCAGAGAGGTGAGATTGGGGGTCAGAACGGTGGTGAAAACCATCTGCTGGTGAGGTTGGCCACCATTTGGATGGAGTTTTGGGAGGTAAACGAAAAGCTGTACGGATTGTCTCGGCCAAGCCGACCCATTTTGGTCGCCAGGGGCTTTTGCACTGCATATTCTCAGTTCCAGAGAATTCTCAATCCAACGAAATCCCCCCGTTAAGCCACAAGAGCTCGTGAATCCTTCTCCCTTAATACCTTTTGGCCTTTGTGTTCACCTGACGCAGCATCGATTCTGCGCGGGGGGGGGGGGGGGGGAGTCCTCTTTCCTCTTACAAAACGTCAGGGTCGAATGATCCATTTGATACCCTTTGATTTACAGTATCTCCCAAGCATGGGGGTTTAATTTTTCTCTGAATTTTGTTCTCTATTTTGTAAGCGTCAGATTTTTTGGCCTGATGTGCTGATAGTAATGTACACATGTACCAAAAGGTTGGAAACTGGTTACTAACCCCAAAAAATTACCAAAATGCAAATCTCGTATATTTAAATGCTGATACCTGCAAAAGCATTTCATGGTGACTTGAAGTAAACCCCAGAGCTTTTGTCAGCATTGGTATTTTTTTTATTTATTTTTTTGGCGAGGTTTCCAACCTTATTGATCCAAGCTGGTCCTTTTTTATATATATCCGAGCAGAATGCCTTGAATCTCTGGTGGGAAAAAATGGTTAAACCTGAAGAAAAATGAGAAGAATCATTGATGAAACCGGGTATTACTGAGATGTAGAATGTGGCTAGCAAAGCACCCAGGTACCCCTTTAGCTGAAATCACTGTAAGTGCCCGTGTTTGTTTGTATGTCTGTCTGACTTGTCTGTCTGACTGTTTGTTTTTTTGTTTTTTTGGGGGAGGCAAGATGGAACTACATTCCCATACCTGACTGTCAGTGAAAACAATCCTGTTTATTTTGGGGGGAAGGGAGACTGGGAGATGCATGTCATAAACCATTCATCTTTTGGCACTACGTGTCCTCTCTTTCTCCCTGCCTCTAACCCACCACCGTATCCCATCTCCCGTCTCTCTTCCCACCCCCCCTCTCTCTCTCCTCTCTCCTCCAGGAAGCCATCCACCTTCCAAACCCTCCCTCCCCCCCCCTTCAACCCGTCGGGCGTGCCAAGCCCAGCTCAGCATTGCCCCCCACTAGCCCCTCTCGGTTCATCCGATATTCACATCTGCGGACGTCAAATTGAAAACGGTGTCAAACAAACACAGATCTGACTTTAGACAAGAGAAGCGGGTGCGGGAGAAAAAAAACGGAAAAAAAAACCCAGTAAGAGGCAAGGAACGATACATCAGTAGGGAACACAATTTATTAGATGCACATGTAGTGTTTTTTTTTTTACTGGAATCCAAGGGAGAATGCAACAGTGACTCATCCTGTGTCACTGCAAATTATTCTTCTCTTTGGATTTTTTTTTTTTCCCCTTTCTTTCTGAAATGTGTGTATATCACGAAGCCACTGAACATTTTTAATGTTACTGGACGGGGCGGCGGAGGGGGAAAAAGAAGAAGATATTTCAATGCTTCACTCGGAGATTGATCAGGGAACCAGTCAGGCACAATATGGATTGTAATTTTTTTTATTTATTTTTTTTATTCTAAGCCGGTAACTGGTGATTTTCAATTTTCAATTTTCAATATTTTTTTTTTGGGGGGGGCTGTCTAGATTTGTCTATAGATGGTTGATTTAATGGGCGATTGTATGGAAATGTGTGGTTAGCTGTGACATGGATTGTGGGATTTGGCCGTTTTTTGTTTTTTTTTCTCTCTGCTTTTTTTTCTAGGCTGAGCTGAGCATACTGTTTTGCAAGGGGCTCCAATCATTAGACAGGCTGTGACTGCTTGTCGCGGTCGGGAAGTCAATGGACCATTGCGGTCGTGTGAAAATTGCCTCGGAACGGCAGATGGGAGCAGGGGGGGGGGGAAGGAGGAGGGGAGGGAGAGGATGCGTGGGTAGGACGATGAGGTGGACGAAGCGCCCGGTGTGTAGTCTATCTGTCCCTTTGTGTGTGATTCACGATGCGTCAGTAATTCGTACGTCTTCATCTTGTCCCCCCCCCCCCCTCTCCGTCTCCCTCTCCTCAAGTAATCCAGCCACATCACTCGCTCCTGTCTGTGTGTGGGTCCACGATATTTGGGCTGGCTCTCCTCCCCCCATCTCTCTCCTCGCTCCTCTCGCTCTCACTCTCAGCCTCTGTCTTCTCTCCCTCGTAATGGCTAATTTGCTCATTGTGGCAGCTCCTGCCTAAAGGCTCTCTCTGTCCCTCTCTCCCCCCACCCACCCTCACCAGCTCGAAGAGAGGGGGAAATTGTCAAGACATCTCAGCCCTCCCTCCCTCCCCCTCTCCGTCCCTCCCCCTCCCTCCCCTTCCATCCCCCTCCCTCCCTCCCTCTCTCCCTCCCTCCCTCCCTCCCCCTCTCCCTCCCCCTCCCTCCCCCTCCCTCCCCTTCCATCCCTCCCCCTCCCTCCCCTTCCATCCCCCTCCCTCCCTCCCCTTCCCTCCCTCCCTCCCTCCCTCCCTCCCTCTCTCCCTCCCTCCCTCCCTCCCTCCCTCCCTCCCTCCCTCCCCTCCCCTCCCTCCCTCCCTCCCTCCCTCCCTCCCTCCCTCCCCTCCCCTCCCTCCCTCCCTCCCTCCCCCCTCCCCCTCCCCCTTCCCTCCCCGTCCACCTACCCCCTTTCTTCTCCCAACGAGGGTGACTTTCAGTCTGATGGACGTGTGAGGTGACGTCCTTACGCGGTGATTCAGCCGTGCCCGGGCTTTAGTCACGTTGTTTATTTTTATCATGCAACCCCCTCGTGATACGGGGAGCTCTCTCTATCTGGAAACGTTTCCCACATGTCTACATGAATACCATGAAGGTAGGACCTCGTCGCCATTTGTTGGTCAATTACTCTCCATCTCTCCCTGTCTCTCTCTGTATCTCTCCGTCTCTCTTTTTCACTCTCTGTCTCTCCCTTTCACTCTCTCTGTCTCTCTCTGTCTCTCTCTATGTCCCTCTCCCCTCTCCCCCTCTCTCTCTCTCTCTTTGTCTCCCTCTCTCCCCCTCTTGTCTGTCCGTCTGTCTGTCTGTCCCTCTCTCCCCCTCCTTCTCTGCCCCTCTTGCTCTTTCTGTCCCCCCCTGTCTCTGTGTTTGTCTGTCTGTGTCTCTCTCTCCCTCTGTCTCTCTCTGTGCCTCACATCATTTTTTTGTTTCATATCGATTGTAGACCTTTGATCCTTTGCTGTGGGAGTCTTTTGTTTCGATTTGGGCAGGAGGCGTTGATAGAACGCGGCGCAGTCTTGTCCCTGGGTTTGTGTGCGCGCAGACCGCGGATTCGTTCCGTGTCGCGGCACGTCTCGTCTCGGCCTCCGTCACTATGGGGGCGATGCGGCTGTATTTCCCCTCCGCTCCGCTCGGCGGCGGAAAGGGGTTGGTTGGCTTGTCTGTCTTGCCTGTTGTTGCCGGGGAGTTGGCCACGGCCCGGAACGTCGTACATTGTCACGCCAGTCGGCCACAGCTTCGGTCGTCGGCTGACTTTTTGTTCTGGTTGTCGTGTCTAGTTGCCGAATTTGTAATCATGCGAATAGTTGCCTCTTATTTGTTTGCGCCTTTTTTTATCTGTTTTTTTTTTAGACAA
Organism: Luidia sarsii; assembly: GCA_949987565.1. Lineage (NCBI taxonomy): Eukaryota > Metazoa > Echinodermata > Asteroidea > Paxillosida > Luidiidae > Luidia > Luidia sarsii. The sequence goes on from OX465121.1 coordinate 9,778,077, forward strand.
AATTCTTCGGTTTACTTTGTACTTTCCTACTGCAAGTAAGCAGTGACCTTTATTGACATCAGTGGATGATGGTGCATGTGACTGGCTTTGCCAAAAAAAAATAAAAAAAATTAAGATACACCCATAGTCAGAAAAAGCATGAAATAAGCTTTATTTTGACCTCTGTAGCACGTTCCTTTCCTGAGATATATCAAAATTCATGTAGTGATATCTGTCACCGAAAGTGAAAATGCCTGAGGAAGGAATGGCTACTGGTATTTGAACATTTTACCGCCGGATAAAAGTGGCAAGGTGATCTCCCAAAATGCTATATATTTTCGTCTTTATTAATCCCTGCAAATAAAAAAAAGATAAAAAAACATAATGTGTTTTTAATAAACAATATGTGGAGATCTTGAATGCATAGTGTATACGGGCAGAATGCCAAGTTTTAACCCACAGCAGAATAGATGCAGTGGTGCCAAAGGTCAGAGGGCAGAGGTCGCGTTGCCTGTGGAGAGTAGTTACCCTAGTAACCAAGGAAAATACAGCTGACTTCTGCCATCTCTCTCTGCCAGTCCATAAATTAGAAATTCTGGAAATTGGAACCTTGAAAAATGCTGACATGTTTTGTAATTTCTTTTTCTAATTTTTTTATTTTTGGGGGCCTGTAAATCCTGCCGCAACGTCCCAGACGTACATATTTTCAACCCTGTGCCATTGCCTTGCACATCAGGATGGAAGAATTTACAATATTGTATGTCCCCCATTGATTTTTTTTTAGAAAACAATTGGCTTCATACCATATGGATCCTCATTCTTCTGTGCCCTCATCTATCACCCCCTCCCCACCCCCGAAAATTTGAATTTGAATTGAAATGTTGGCTGCGTAAAGATGCTCCTTTAAAAAAAAAAATGAACCCCCCTCAAATTTGCATTTTTTTTCTGAATTAATTTGATTTATGTGGCAGTTTTGTTCCACCAGCACAAAAACAAATGAGGGATGGGAGAATTTCTCTTCCTGGTTATTAAATTAATTGGACGTTCTTTATTTCCTTTTTTTTTAATGAGCTGATCGGAGGCTAGGTAGATGTACCAGGATATTCTCCTGTAATATTATGGGAGTCTGATGTGGCTGGAAAAAAATGGAGGAGAGAAGAGCGAAAATTTGCTCTGGGAAAATCCTGGGGCAGCTCGGACTAGATGATATTAAAAAAAAAAAATTAAATCAAAATTCCATTCCTTTAGAGTGTTTGTTTAAAAAAAAAAAAATAATAATTTCTGCCCCCCAAAAAGAATATCTTTTTTTATTGGTTTGTACTTGTTAGGAATTTTGAAAACTCGACCGCTGAGTGTAATAACAGCAGGACCTTTCTCTGCCTCTAAGAAAGGTCCTAGGATCCAAACGTCAGGCCACTCAAAGTTTGTGAGATTTTTTAAATTTTCCGGTCGTTTGGGTCTCAGTGCGCAGTCTGTTGTGTTTTTGTATCGCTTGAAGACATTTAAAAAAAAATTGCATAGAAAACTTTGACTGGACAGGGCGGGGACCTGAACCTGAGACCTCTGGACTAACATACCAGCGCTCTTCCATCTGAGCTATCCTGCCCTTAGATGGTGGCCTTCCCAAATAGTCAACTAGTCTTTGCCGGGGTGGGGGCACTGGTGAAAGGCATTTGTTAGAAAGTGGGTAGAGAATCACAAGTCTAGAATTATTTTTGTATCGGATTTCAACTACAGCAACTTTTCAGCCAACAATGCTTGCAGTTTGCCGAGTTTGGTTTCGTTGACGTCATCTCTAAGCTTCCTGTCTTTTTCGTGTCTTTTTCTTGTTTGCTCTCCAGTTTGACGTTTCGGGTTCGACCAAGAAGTTTTGGGACAATGAGGAGAGCAAAGGGGACATGTTCTTGGCCCAGTGGCCCGGCCCGGGGGGCCCAACTTGGGGCGCGCCCACTTCAGGTGAGTGACGGAAACGGGTCCAGTAGGACTCAAGAGAAGAAGACTGTCTGGTCGGGGCATCAAGGTTTGCCCGGTGGAAGTACCAAGTGGAAGGTTGTTCAGTGACACCGTGTATCCACCATCAAGTATCAACGTTTCGGGCAATGTGCTTCCGTGCCTGTCTTTAGGAGACTGATGACAAGCATGAGTGCTGACTTCCCAAAATGTGGAACATCCGATGCATCTAGTGGACCATCCGGTGGTCTAGTGGATCATCCGATGATTGTGTGGATTATCCGATGATTGTGTGGATCATCCGATGGTCTAGTGGATTGTCTGGGGGTCTAGTGGATCTTCCGATGGTCTAGTGGATCGTCTGCTGGTCTAGTGGATTATCTGGGGGTCTAGTGGATCATGTTTTGGTCTAGTGGATCATCTGATGGTCTAGTGGGTCATCTGATGGTCTAGTGGATCATCTTGTTGTCTAGTGGGTCATCTGATGGTCTAGTGGATCATCTGGTGGTCTAGTGGATCATCTGGTGGTCTAGTGGATCATCTGGTGGTCTAGTGGATCATCTGGTGGTCTAGTGGATCATCTGGTGGTCTAGTGGATCATGTTTTGGTCTAGTGGATCATCCAATGATTGTGTGGATCATCCGATGGTCTAGTGGATCATCCGATGGTCTAGTGGATTGTCTGGGGGTCTAGTGGATCGTCCGATGGTCTAGTGGATCGTCTGGTTGTCTAGTGGATCATCTTGTGGTCTAGTGGATCATCTGATGGTCTAGTGGGTCATCTGATGGTCTAGTGGATCATCTTGTGGTCTAGTGGATCATCTGGTGGTCTAGTGGATCATCTTGTTGTCTAGTGGATCATTCGGTGGTCTAGCGGATCATGTTGTGGTCTAGTGGGTCATCTGATGGTCTAGTGGATCATCTGGTGGTCTAGTGGATCATCTGGTGGTCTAGTGGATCATCTTGTTGTCTAGTGGATCATCTGGTGGTCTAGTGGATCATCTTGTGGTCTAGTGGATCATCTGGTGGTCTAGTGGATCATCTGGTGGTCTAGTGGATCATCTTGTTGTCTAGTGGATCATTCGGTGGTCTAGCGGATCATGTTGTGGTCTAGTGGATTGTCTGGTGGTCTAGTGGATCATATGGTGGTCTATTGGATCATATGGTGGTCTAGTGGATCATCCGATGATCTGGTGGATTGTCTGGTGGTCTGGTGGATCATTCGGTGGTCTAGCGGATCATGTTGTGGTCTAGTGGATTGTCTGGTCGTCTAGTGGATCATATGGTGGTCTAGTGGATCATTCGGTGGTCTAGCGGATCATCCGATGGTCTAATGGATCATCTTGAGCAGTGACTGACCACAGAGACTGTCGATATTGATGGATTGATTTCTCTGTTTGTCTTCAGACCACGCAGTGTCCCAGCCCATCAACGTGCAGCGTCGGCTCTCCTCGGCCGCCTATCCGGGCCAGGAGAATGCCGTGCTGTCCCCACGGTCAGACACGGGCGGCCTGGGTCACAGCATGGCCGAGTATGTCCTGGCCACGTCGCCCCAGGGAAAAGTGGACAACCATCGCATGAAGGCAGGCTTTGTGAGTAGCGCGAGTAATTCCTACCCCACACCCCGTAGACTGTAGACTCCATTCATGAAGATTTTTTTTTTTAACTTGACCAGGTTTTTACACTGCTGATTAAAATTTTGATAAAATTGTTAAAAAAGAAATTAATTAGAAATTAATTAAAAAGAAATTAATTAGGCCCACTAAATTTTAAGATTTACATTTTGGTAGTTTTAGTCAGTAAGCAGTTTGCAACATTTTTGTATATCACCTTAAGAAATTAATTAAATTTTTTTTTTTACTCTACTTGGATTTGGGACCGTCAATGAAAATAGCAAGATTGTATTATAGGTATAACATGATTGCGTTTAGAAGGTTGTAATTCAGTACAATGTAATACAGTACAAACTTAAAGTGATATACAAAAATGTTGCAAACTGCTTACTGACTAAAATTACCAAAATGCAAATCTAAAATTTAGTGGGCCTGACGTTTTGATCCTAGCAGGACCTTTCTCAAAGGCAGAGAAAGGTCCTGCTAGGATCGAAACGTCAGGCCCACTAAATTTTAGACAGTACAAACTTGCTATTCAATGAGTGTTTGCCCTGCTTAGTAATCAGCACCGAATGCCCAGTGCTTTGCCCGATGAAAAAAAATTCCAGGCAGCTCGGGCGGGATTCGAACCCGCGACTCCTGCTTTCTAGTGCAGACGTCTTGGCCACTTCACATGGCATTGGGCAAATCACTGGACGCTCAGTCCTTATTACGTCGAGCAGGGAAAACCCTCATTTGAATTGCAAGTTTGTTCTGTACTAGGATTCTGATGAGCAGATTTTTACGCTTTAAAAGCGGCTGTATGAAATTGGGCCCTTGCTGCCACAGACATTTTACTTTGTTGCCGTATTGACGATGTTTCCTCCTTGTCTCCTTTTTTTTTTTTTTTTTTTTTCTCCTCGCCGTCTTCCTCCCTCCCACAGCCCGGCCCTGGACCAGCCGGTGACGCCGACCAAGCCGGCAAGAACGGCTCCAAGAAAAGCAAGACTCCCTCCCCGTTTGAGGGGGAAGGGGAAGAGAAGAAGGGAGCTGAGAACAACGGCCTGCCCCACAAGGAGGAAGACAGCTCCTACATGTGAGTAAAAAAAATTAATAAAAAAATGTATATCTAAAAAAAAAAAAAAAAAAAAAATTAGAAAAATTAAACAAGAGTGTAAATCTAAAAAAAAAAAAAAAAATGCTGGAAAAATCAACCGGAAAGTCATAAGATATCAATGTTTACTCAAAAGTAGCACAGCTGTCTTCGTATTGTAGTCAGTTTCGCCGGCTCCGACTGTTTGTTGCCGCATGGAATTTAGCACTGACAGGTCATATCAACTCAGCTGTGGGTAGACTGGAGGAGGGGGCATGCCATGGCATTTGATGAGGCCAAGGTTGAGCTCAACTTGGGGTATACAAGCTCTAATGTAGACCATAAGTGTTTAATTTCTGACTTTTTTTCCCCCCTTAGGCGTAACCCTGGAAGCCGCAACGCCTCGCCGACAGAGAACGAGGATCCCCGCATCCAGCAGTCTCACCAGAACCCCAACCTACCCCCGGACCCTAGCCACCACCAGCACCAGCAGCAACAGCAGCAGCAGCAGCACCGGAACATGTACCCGCAGCATGGGCGCAATCAGCCCGCAGCGGCCGCCCACCACGGCCTGTCTCAGCAGGAGGTTGCCTACATCGAGCAGCAGCAGCAGCAGCAGCAGCAACAACAGCAGCAACAACAGCAACAGCAGCAGCAGCAGCAACAACAGCAACAACAACAGCAGGTAGGCAGGGCAAGGACAGTGGCACCAGTGTATTCTGGGACTCGTGAGTCTAAGGCTGTGTCGAAAGTCATTGGCTATGGCTTCAGTTTATACACAAGTCTATGGAAGCTAGTGGCAGGCAATTCCCATAGACTAGTGTGTTGTTTCTGGCCATAGCCAAAACGTTCGGACACAGCCTAGGATGAAAGGATGAAAATGTGCCGAATCCTCCCAAATTCTTCCGAGTTGTAGATTTTAAATCTCAGACTCGCAGTATTCCAGTGGAAAACCGTGGTACTCGCAGACTAAGTTTGTATGGACCCCAGTTCAGAGGCATTCTCGCACGATGCCTCCATGCAAACCACCCTTGACCCAGTAGGTTTGCGGTGACACCACGTAGCACTTCTCTTTCGAGAAGGAGTGCGGCTCTAAAAAGAGCCGGTAACTCAACTTTTCGGGTAGTGTGTACCCTGCGAACCTTCCACTTGGTATTTCCACCGTGCAAACCTTCAAGTGTTATCAGCCTCGACTCGCTGCCTCCACCCACGAACCAGTCCCGAGAGAAAAAAAAAATCTTGACGTCGTTCAACGTCGTTCCTCGACTCTCTCCAGCAGGTCCCAGGCCAGCTGCAGATTGACACAGGCCCCATGGACTCAGGCAGCAACATGGGCGACCAGCTGCAGTTTGACTACTCGGCTCAGCAGATGGTGCCAAGCATGGACAGCCCCAGCTACGTAGACTACTCCCAGGGACAGGTGAGGAGAGCCTTCCTTCCGACCCCCCTCTCCCGACCCTCCGCCAAGACCCTTGCCCACCCCCTCCATTTTTTGTTTTAAATGCCCACCCAAAATACTCGCCCAAAATACTCGCCCCAAAATACTCGCCCCAAAATACTCGCCCCAAAATACTCGCCCCAAAATACTCGCCCAAAATACTCGCCCAAAATACTCGTCCAAAATACTCGCCCCAAAATAATCGCCCAAAATAATCGCCCAAAATACTCGCCCCAAAATACTCGCCTCAAAATACTCGTCCAAAATACTCGCCCAAAATACTCGTCCAAAATACTCGCCCAAAATACTCGCCCAAAATACTCGCCTAAAATACTCGCCCCGAAAAAGTGAATATCAAAATTTAGGAGGCCCTGATGATTCCATCCTAGCAGGACCTTTCTGCATTTGAGAAAAGGGCCAAACATCAGGCTCTCCTTATTTTTGATACTTGGAATACTCATGCGTAAAACACCAGAAATGCTCACTTGAAATATTCACCTCAAACACTAACCGAGGGTTGAGACCCATGTCTTAATATCCCCCCACCGAAATCGACCTCTTTCATCCCCACCCCCAGAAAAAAAGCTTGCCAGATACCCTCGCCGTATCCTCCTTGTTAAGAGTTGAGTCAGTCAGTCATTGTTTCCCCCGCCCCCCCCCCCCCCAAAAAAAAATTACGATTGAATCCGTATTGTCTGTGTTGCAGCCGGGATCGGTGGCGATGTTCCAGCAGCGGCAGGCCACCCCACAGGCCATCACAGTGCAGCAGCTCACTCCGCAGCAGCAGCAGTACGCCATAGCCGCAGCTGCCCAACAGCAGCAACTCGGTAAGCGACCAAACCCCCTGCCCGACCGGAGAATGGCAGAGGAACGTTTCAACGAGTCTTCAAAATCTAGCTTACTCCTCCAATTCTAGGTCACAAGTCCACCACATTCTAGTTCACAACTCCACCAATTCTAGACACCAAGTCCCATAGAGTAATGTACCTGACCAGGCCGCAAGACTACACGATCTGGAAATCTTTCAGACCAGCCATTCTAGCCCTGACGGATCTTGGGGAGTGTTTTTTTGTTATTGGGAGGGAGGTTGGTTTAAGCAATTTTATGAAGGCCTGACGTTTCAATCCTAGCTGAAAATGCAGACAGATTTTTCCCCCCCTCGGAATCGTGTCTCCAGTGTAAGTTACCCATTTTCTGTCATCGTCAGAGCACCTTCGGCACCCATGTTCCCCTTTTTCATTTTCTCGTCTGTTTTGTTGTCTTATTTATTTGAATTTTTTTTTTTCCCTTTTTTTTTTTTTTTTTTTTTTTCCCCCCGTGTTTTTTTTTTTGTATTTTGTTTTTTGGCTGTAGGTCTGGCTCAAACAGCCTTCGCTCCCAACCCTTACATCATCGCAGGAGGACCCAACGGCCAAGACCCATACTCCATTGCCATCCCAGGTTCGTCCTGTGTGTCCAGTTTCTTGTCTTCTTTTTGTTCTCCTTTCTTTCAATCTCTGTTCCCTCATCCCAACAACCAGACGAAAACGGTGGTTTGTCACAAACTCTTACTTTCTCTTCCTCCTTCTTAAAAAGCAAAAGGAGGATGCGGGGATTTTTTAATTTTTTTTTTCTTTCCTAGATGCGGGTAGTCTAATTTCCAGTCGTTTTTAAGTATGGTACGATATATAGGCTGTGCATGTGGAGGTTCAACGGCTGGAAACGGCGAAAATCAATCAAAAGTTTGTCTTCTCTAGTATCATTTTTTTTTTAAATGTAGAAATTATTTGATGTGGGGCAAAAGAACGATGAGGGCAAGGATGAGAAGTTGATAGTTGTTTTTTCTTGGCCTGAGCGGTTTGCAACAGTTTTGGTGGATTTGGTTCGCTCAAAGTTCCCATCGTCGTTGTCTCGTTGTTTTGTCGCAGGCGGTGCCACGGTGGTGCAGCCGCAGTATGCCTACGGCGTCGCTCCCTGGAGCGTCTACCCCGTGGGCATCATACAGCAGCAGCAGGGACAACAGCAGCAGGGACAGCAGCAGCAACCGCAGCAGCAGCAGCAACAACAGCAACAGCAGCAGCAACAGCAGCAGCAGGTGGGTTGGAGGAGGGGAGGGGAGACCTTGCGCACCGGTCTATTCTCATGCGGGCCTACTGGACGAAAGGCTGTGTGCAATTTCATTTGGCTGCGGCTTTGATTTGCACACAAGTCTATGGACGCTGTAGAATGTCCTATCCATAGGCATGCAATGGTGTCTGTGAACAAATGTCTTGCACGGGTAACACACATTGAAGCTGTGTCTGAATTTAAGGCTCTGATTTGCACACAAGTCTATGGATGTCGTAGAATGTTCTATTGATGGGCAAAGATTACAATGTAGACATCTATGTTTGTCTGGAGTATTCTAGCTTGGGTAACAAACATTACGTCCTGACGGGGACTATGATAAAACTATGCCTCTGTGATATTGCCTCTTGATCAGTGTCATAGTAAAACTATGCCCCTGTGATAATGCCTCTTTATCAGTGTCATAGTAAAACTATGCCCCTGTGATATTGCCTCCTGATCAGTGTCATAGTAAAACTATGCCCCTGTAAATATTGCCTCTTGATCAGTGTCATAGTAAAACTATGCCCCTGTGATATTGCCTCCTGATCAGTGACATTATGTCCCAGTGATAATATGTGGAGGGTAATACTGCCCCGAGACAAATGTAAATTCCTGTGATCTGAGTTGGCCAATTCCAATAATTTGTTTGTGTTCAGGTCCGTGGACAAAATGGCCGTCCCATGACACCGCAGCAGCAGCAGCAACAGCAGCAGCAGCAACAACAACAGCAGCCGCAGCAACAGCAGCAGCCGCAGGGAGACCAAGCCGCCTCACAGCCGACCGGTAACCAGGCCGCTGCCATGGCCCAGGCACAGGCCCAGGCCCTGCAAGGTACCAGTGAGGCAAGGCCATTGGCTATGGCTTTCAGTCTCACCTGTGTTATTGGAAGCCATAGCCAATGAGTTCAGACCATTGTCACATTTTTTTAGTCTCTGTAAGTAAGTCCAGTGATTGATCCGGAAGTACACTGGCAATGAATGGCAGTTGACTACTTGTTCTTACTACATTAATAAATGTGTTCTGCACAGGAAGTGAATTGACAACTTACATTTATGTGTGCACTGGTGCTCCTAGAAATTACTCGCATAAGTTGTTGAACTTTGAAGGAGAAAGCGCTTCATTATCTGACGATTGCTTTGTTTTGACTTGAAAGAATATGCAAACAAGGCTTATGAATATGGATGATTTGTGTTGAATATTCATTGTAGCCGGTTACCAAAATCTGGCCCCTGCCTACTATGACCAAACCGGTGCCCTGATCACCAATCCGAGGTTCATGAATATGTATGATTTGTGTTGAATATTCATTGCAGCCGATTACCAAGTTCTGGCCCCTGCCTACTATGACCAAACCGGTGCCCTGATCATCAACCCGACGCTCATGAATATGTATGATTTGTGTTGAATATTCATTGCAGCTGGTTACCAAGTCCTGGCCCCTGCCTACTATGACCAAACCGGTGCCCTGATCATCAACCCAAGGCCAGGAACCGTGGGTGCCCCCATGCGCCTTGTCTCACCGGCTCCTGTCATAGTCAGTGCCCCGCAGCAAGGTAGGACAGGTTCCCAGACTCCCATTGTGACTTTGTCATCATAGGAAAATATCATGTTTGGTTTGGAATAACAACAAAACAATAGTATTCAGATTTTTCTCTTTTTTCCCCTTTTCTGTTGTTCCTTTTTAACCCCATTTTGTTTTCCCCAAATATACAAAGGAACCTCCTAACCTCAATTTTTTCATGATATTTGCCTCTTTTCTTGCCCTTCATAAAATAATTATTAGCTTATGTTCTTTTGTCCTAAAAGTCCCTTTATCATCCAAAAATGTTACCTAGCAATTTTTTTTCCCTGGATTTTTCCAATCATTTTATTTGTCCATTAAGTCTATTTGAATTCACATCCACTTCCTTAATTGAAGGAAAAATAAAAAGCACAAAAAAAAATTACATTTTCGTTTTGTTGAATTCATTCCTGTTTTATGTCTTGATCATAAGTGATGTTGCGTTTGTCTTACGTTGAAAATTTGTCCTTTTTTTTTTTTTTTTTTTTTTAGCTGTTAATTTTTTGTAGCAAAATGGTGTTTGGGCATCACTAATGTTGTCGCTTTGTCTCGCCTTATCAGCGTCGGTCATGAACGGCCTGCCCGCCAACGGCTTCCGTCTGATGAGCAACCAGCAGCAGAACCAGCAGCAGGGGCCCGCCGCCCTGTCGCTGTACGGCAGCAACGCCATGGCCACCAACGCCCCCGCACAGAACAGCGCCGGCAGCCTGGGCAACTACACCCAGACCAGCTCCGTCTTCAGCAACGGCAGCATCGGTGCCGTGGGATCGTCCGTGGGACCCATCGGAACCAGTGAGTGGTGTGGGGGAGGGAAGGATGGAGGGAGGGAGGGGGATCGGTTGGTTTGGGGGGAAGGGCCTGGCTGACGATAGCGGCACTTTTTTTATATTCAGATTCGCCCCAAACAAGGCTATGAAAGCCACTTTGGTGGGGGGGGGGGGGGTGCCTTTTTCCCCAAACCCGGCATTGGCTTTGGCTCAGACTTTGTCGTCTCTGTTATCCAAAAGCTGAAATTACAGGTTGGAGTTCTTTGTTGAAGTTGAAGCTTAAGATTTTTTTTGATTTTTTTCAAAACCATGAAGCCAAAGGCTTACGGTATTCATACCTTGTGCTTTAAAAATGGATGAAAGAAACGGAGATCAAGCCGGAGCCTGAGCCTAAGCCGGGTTTTGGAAAAAGGGCCAAGGTTAAGGGCTAAAGAAAGGAGGAGAGGATAGAGAGGGATTCAGGAAGGCTGGAGATAGGAATGGACATTGCTGTTAAAAAGGGCCAGATTATACGAGGGTTGGAAAAGCGAACAAGGAAGGGAATTCCAGAGAGAAGATCAAGACCACAAGACTAATACATGGCCTCCCCTCTTGGAGAGCGATGAAGAGGATGGTGATGATGGCATCGAGGGAGATCCAAGACCACAAGACTAATAAATGGCCTCCCCTCTTTGAGAGAGATGAAGAGGAAGGTGATGATAGCATCGAGGGAGGTCCAAGACCACAAGACTAATAACTGGCCTCCCCTCTTTGAGAGAGATGAAGAGGACGGTGATGATAGCATCAAGGGAGGTCCAAGACCACAAGACTAATAACTGGCTTCCCCTCTTCCGTCCACAGGCCTAGGGTCCTCGGGCCCCGACTCACCCACGGCCCGGCGGGACTCTCTGACGGGCAGCGACTACAAGCGCCAGGGGCTGTCCATGAGCCAGTTCTACGGCAGCTCGCCCCAGCTGGGCCCCATTGGGATGCCCTCCGCCGGGGGCTCCCTCACCCCTCCGCCCTCGCAGAGCGGTCTGGGCGGCCTCGGACTAGGTAAGCAGTCCCTCCGCTCAGTTAACACCCATATCCGCCTGGCTGGTCACAGCGCATCAACAGCTTTCCTTTACTAAGCCCCTATCACACCCAAACACGCGTTACAAGAGAAAATTATCAATAACAGCTTTTCAAAAAAAAAAAAAATTAAAACCCAAACAAACCCTATACCAGTGGAAAGAGTATGAAAGTTCCTTTATTATGATACCAGAAAATCTAAAAAAATATCATAAACCATATCAACAGATTACTGAATGGGATAACACCATAATTTTCATAAACCTAGCAATAGAGCACGGAATTTCACGTTTGTAGCTTTCTGCGTCCTTACAGGAATTCCCGTAACTCTGCGCATATGGCTTAAGACAGTTATTCATTGACTGCCACCTTTCCACGCTGCTTTCCCGTCTTAAAGTCGGATCATTTCCAGTTGTTGCCTCTGCCAAGGAGATTGCCATAGCTGCCAACCATTCCAATTTAGAAGAATCTTTCGTCTTTTTGGGGGGGGTAAAAATGTATCACTTTTTACAAGCTCTTCCGATTTTGGGCTTGGAAATGCACATGTATTCCTATGTAGTTTGCTCTTGAATTGGCGTTTGACTGACATTTTTTAAACCTCTGTCCAGACAACCTCCTGACGGCTCCTAGTTCCTCCTGGGATCGCACGCTGCAGAAGAGAGACTGGGGAACGGGCAGGGCCGTCAACCCGGCCGCACCCTTTGGTAAGTCTCCAAAAATCTGGTTTCGATCCTAGCAGGACCCTTTCTCAGAGTGCAGAGTCAGTTCACCAGAGAGGTGAGGCCGTATGACGGACCTCGCTTAGGCAAGCTCTCACGCCTTTGTAATTGTCTCCAAAATTTAATGGGCCTGACGTTTCGATCCTAGCAGGACCTTTCTCAAAGGTCCTGAAGAAAGGTCCCGCTAGGATCGAAACTTCAGGCCCACTAAATTTTGAGATTTGCATTTTGGTAATTTTAGTCAGTAAGCAGTTTGCAACACTTTTATATTTCACAATTTTTCTCTGAAAATTTAGTTGGCCTGACGTTTCAATTCTAGCAGGACCTTTCTTTGAGAAAGGTCCTGCTAGGATCGAAATGTCAGGCCCACTAAATTTAGAGATTTGCATTTTGGTAATTTTAGTCAGTAAGCAGTTTGCAATGTTTCAGTCCTAGCAGGACCTTTCTCAAAGGCAGAGAAAGGTCCTGCTAGAATCGAAACGTCAGGCCCACTAAATTCTGAGATTTGCCTTTTTGGTAATTTTAGTCAGTAAGCAGTTTGCAACATGTTTGTATATCACAATTTTTCTCTCAACATTTAGTGGGCCTGACGTTTCAATCCTAGCGGGACCTTTGTCAAAGGTCCTGAAGAAAGGTCCTGCTAGGATCGAAACGTCAGGCCCACTAAATTCTGAGATTTGCCTTTTGGTAATTTTAGTCAGTAAGCAGTTTGCTAACATGTTTGTGTATCGCTTTTGTCGTTGTCCTCGCCGTTCCCACTCGCAGGCTCCGAGGTGAAGTTCCGCAGCGGCGCCGCCACCACCTCCAGCGGCTGGTCCAACACCCTCTTCCCTCCCCGCAGCCTGCGCAGCTCCGCCTACATGGAGAAGAGCGCCCCCGGACGCAGCCGCCTCCTGGAGGACTTCCGCAACAACCGCTTCCCCAACCTCCAGCTCCGCGACCTCTCCGGCCACATCGTGGAGTTCTCGCAGGACCAGCACGGCTCGCGCTTCATCCAGCAGAAGCTGGAGCGGGCCACATCCTCGGAGCGGCAGATGGTGAGCGCTTCGCGTCGCACCAACCCCTCACCCCCCCACCCCCCCTTCCCCCGTTCTTTGGGCAAAATCTTTTCCGTATTTTCACTGACAATCGTACCATCTTCTAAAAGGCCCTATTTACCTAACTCTGTTGAAACGACAGGTTTTCAACGAGATCCTGGGCGCAGCCTACAGCCTGATGACGGACGTCTTCGGCAACTACGTCATCCAGAAGTTCTTTGAGTTTGGCACCACGGAGCAGAAGCAGGCCCTGGCCCAGCGCATCCGCGGCCACGTCCTTCCCCTGGCCCTGCAGATGTACGGCTGTCGCGTCATCCAGAAGGCCCTGGAGTCCATCGCCCCCGAGCTTCAGGTAAACTCCCTCCCACCCAGCCAACCACCCAGCCAACCACCCACCCAGACTCCTTTCTCCAACTCGGGAGTCCTGCCGAGTGCGGAGCGTGGCAAGTCTTCCCCCTCCCCAGTTGACCGATTAGCGCCCTGTTTGATCCGCCCATCCATTGATTTTCCCATTGATCCACCCATTGATCCACCCATTGACCCATCCATTGATCCACCCATTGATCCACCCTTCCATTGATTTACCCATTGATCCACTCATTGATCCACCCATCCATTGATTTGCCCATTTATCCACCCATTTATCCACCCATTGATCCACCCATTGATCCACCCATTGATCCACCCATTGATCCACCCATTGATCCACCCATCCATTGATCCGTCCATCCATTGATCCACCCATCCATTGATCCACCCATTGATCCACCCATTGATCCACCCATCCATTGATCCACCCATTGATCCACCCACCCATTGATCCACCCATCCATTGAACCACCCATCAATTGATCCACCCATTGATCCACCCATCCATTGATCAACCCACTGATCCACCCATTCATTGATCCACCCATTGATCCACCCATTGATCCATCCATTGATCCACCCATTGATCCACCCACCCACCCATCCACTCATCCATCCATCGATCCCTCCGTTCATTAATTTCTCTGCTTCTCTTCCACTCCTATAGCTGGAGGTGGTCCAAGAGCTAGACGGCCACGTCCTCAAGTGCGTTAAGGACCAGAACGGCAACCACGTGGTGCAGAAGTGCATCGAGTGCGTGGACCCGGCCGGCCTGCAGTTCATCGTGGACGCCTTCCGGGCCCAGGTCTTTTCCCTGTCCACCCACCCGTACGGCTGCCGCGTGATCCAGCGCATCCTGGAGCACTGCACTGTAGACCAGACCAAGCCCCTGCTAGACGAGCTGCATGAGCACACGGAGCCGCTGGTGCAGGATCAGTATGGCAACTACGTCATACAGGTAGGGGAGGTGTGGGGTCAGGGGGGCGGTGGGGACAGAGGTCATAGGTCATTGGGGTCAGGTGTCAATGGGGTCGGGGGAAATTTAATCGGGGGCCAATGGGGGTATGGTGCAATGGGTCAGGGGCAAAGGGGTCAGGGGGCAAAGGGGTCGGGGACAATGAGGTCGGGGACAGTTGGGTCGGAGGTCAGGGAGCAAATGGGGTCAGGGGGACATGAGATCGGGGAAATGGGGTTAGGGGGCAATGGGGTCAGGGGGCATGAGGTCGGGGGGGTCGGGAAGATTTTCCGTTAAGAAGGCCGTTTCCCAAGAGGTATATATTTTTTCTTTGGTTTGTCAGCACGTCTTGGAGCACGGCCGTCCGGAAGATAAGAGTAAGATTGTGGCCGTACTGAGAGGCAAGGTCCTTCTGCTCAGCCAGCACAAGTTTGCCAGGTGAGTGACTCGGAGCGCCCTTAGATATGACCCTCTTCAACCTTTCCAAGAAGCCTTAGATGTAGTCAGTCTTGAGAAGAGAGGGATGTATTCATTTTGCCTTGATTCCTTTTGGGGAGGGGGACTAGAAAAGGATTGACTCTGAGCAGTACAAGAATGCTGCAAATTGCTTACTGATTTAAATGATTGATCGAACATAAGGATGACCTTACCCAGACGGACATGTTATAAACTGAGAAAGACCTTTCTAAACGACAGAAAGGTATTCCAATCCTAGCAGGACCTTTCTGAATGACAGAATGACGTTCGAATCCTAGCAGGACCTTTCTGAAAGGCAGAATGTCATTTCCATCCGACCAAGATAAATGCGGAATGTCCTTTTTGAACGAAGGGACTGATTCAGTGACGGACTGATGTTATCGTTAATTTGGTCATCGCTCTTCAAAAATTAACAAGCTCGGTCTCAACTTGTATATTCCCTTCCCCCTACGTCCCAATTTCAGCAACGTGGTGGAGAAATGCGTGACACACTCTTCCCGTCCTGAGAGGGCGCTGCTCATTGAGGAAGTCTGTTCCTACAATGACGGGTGAGTGATTGAAGAAGAAAAGACGCCAACATTTTGTTTTCATAATAAAAAAAAAAAAGGATCCTAGCAGGACCTTTCTCAAAGGGTTTATTCAAGGAATTTTTTTCTTCTTTGTGATATATAATAGGAATATTTGTTATTTTTTTATTTTTTTTATTTTTTTTAATTTAATTTATACAAACCCAATCCCACCAACTACGATCAAGAATGACAAACAGCGCTGAAGGGAATTCAAAAATCTCACAAAACAAAATACAACAGGCAAAGAGCACGCACAGCAACATTAATAGGACTTTAGAAAAAGATGCCTTCAAATGTGCTGGGGAAATCTGAACTGTAATACATGAAGCCGTGGACTATGTCTGGCCAATCAAGAAATGATGTACAGCCTCCTTAAAACTCTGAGCCCCCTCCTTTGAGGGCTGCCCAATGATATCAGGGGGAAGCCTATTCCAGATGTTGACAGCGACTGGCAAAAAACTCCTGTCATAGTCCAGTAGAGTCTGGGCTCTTTTGCATCATTAATTTGATTCACACTTTGCACCGGATCATTTAGAAAAAATAATAATTGCTTACAGAAAAAGGGATGTAAAGATAGATGGAAGATTAAGGAAGGAAGGAAAGAAAGTATTGTATTCCCCACTTTTGATGCAATGGGTTTCTAATTTGGTGATTTGTTTCTGGTTTTGTTGTGGTGGTTTTTTGTCCTTCTTTCCCCCCCAGAAACAACAGTGCCTTGTACACGATGATGAAGGACCAGTATGCCAACTACGTGGTCCAGAAGATGATTGACGTCGCCGAGCCCAACCAGCGCAAGATCCTGATGCACAAGATCCGGCCGCACGTGGGCACCCTGCGCAAGTTCACCTACGGCAAGCACATCCTGGCCAAGCTGGAGAAGTTCTTCATGAAGAGCAGCAACGACCTGGGCCCCATCGGCGGCCCTCCCAACGGGAGCCTCTCCGTCTGAGTTGACGACCTTCCAGGACTCCCTTGACGACCCTTCCAAGACCCAGTTGACGGCCTTCCAAGACTCAGTTGATGGCCTTCCCGATCTCAGTTGATGGCCTCTCCGGTCTCACTCTACGGCCTTCAAGACCTCTGTTGATGGCCCTCCAAGTAAGTCTCAGTTGATGGCCTTCCAAAACTTAGTTGACAGCCTTCCAGGTCTCGCTTGATGGCCTTCTGGGTCACAGTTGATGGCCTTGCCAGGAGCTCTGCCATCCACCCCTCAGTGCCCCTTTTTCGGTCACCTGGTGGTAGGTCACTGTAGGTCGATTTGGTCGTTTTTCTCTGTCATTAAGCCTCAACTGTTTTCCCCCAGCTTTTTGAGAGTCTTGGAGCGGAGGGTGTTCCTGGGAGGAGGTGGATATAATTTTAACCTGTCGTAAACACGATTGCATGTCTGAATTTAATTGTTTTAACTGCTCGAGAAAGGTTCCTTACTGATTAATTGCTTATTGTTTGTCTGGCTGAGGGAACGACTGACGATTTATGATATTTGTTGAGAAGAGCTAGCCCAAAATGAAGCAACGTTTCATTTGTCACAATGAATTCACACGAAAAAAAAAAAAATGACACGAAAGATAGTGAAGAAATTGAAATTCCTTTGGAATTGAAGATGAAAAAGTGTGACTTCCCCAAAAAAAATTATTGGGAAAAAAAAGAAGAAAATCAGATGAAGTGATTGCTGTATGTTTGAAGAGAAAAAAAGTCTTTTTACGTCGTTTTTAGTTGCATCATACTGTAAAGAAAACATTTTACATTTATTGGGTTTGTGGTGATGGCCAATTTTCGTGGTGTTTGGTTATATTTTGAATCACAAAGAAGCGATTTCTACAACTGTTAAATATTTTTGGGTTGTGTCATAATGGTGAAGAATTTATTGTTTTGGTTTTCACGAGTCGGTTTTACGTGATTTTTTTTATTTTTATTTTTATTGATACAAGTTTTGTCAGTAACATGCTCGTTAAGCGGTGTAAGTAATTAGATGATTATGCGGCAGAAGTACCGGCTTTTTCCCCCGGTTTTACAGTAGGATTTTGTGTGGAGTGTTTGAATATATTAACGTAAAAAAAAAAAAAGGCTCAGATTAATATGCTTGCTTTGTAAGGAAAAAACCCTTTGTAGAAATTGATAAAAAAAATGTAGTCATAGATTGTGTAAAGGACAAAATGGTGTTTGGTGTAGAAAATTAATGTAGGATATTTGCAGTCATGTAATTTAGAACAGGATATAAAATGGTCATCGGAGAAGTATATTTGAACAAAGTTGCACATTTTTGTACTTTTTTCACAAAGACAAGAGAATTTGGACTTTGGAAACAGAGAGAAGAGGAACTACCAGAATTTTTTTTTTTTTATTGGTTATTTTTTTCGGGGGGTTGGAATGGGATGAGAACGAAGCACAGTGCATCAACAGTGGGTCTGTATTTGTACACTAAAACCGCAATTAACTTGCTTGAAACCAGAGAAAGAAATTACTAATAGGAATATTATGATCATTGTACATGTATTGGCGTCAGATTGCATATAATTGAGCATAGTCGTAACCTGTAGATGTAGGAACATTTTTTTTAATTTTTTTTTCAAGAACTTGAAAAAGGACAAAAAAATTAAATTAGAAGAAAAAAATCCCTTTCCTGGAATCCAGCTTAAGTAGCAGATACAAATACGAAAAACAAAATTTCAAACCGTCAAAAATGTTGTAAAAAGCCCTCACTTTTCATTCTGTCTTCAACAGATTTTAAGAGAAAAATCATTCAAACTAGTAGGGATGTATGTACAGACAGAAAAAGAAATCCTTTTTTGTTTAGATTTTTTTGTTTTCTAAGTGTCTTGTTTTGACGTCCCGAGCATACTTGTATAGTGAGTTTTTGCTCCTTATAAATAATCTTTAAAACAATGTCCACGGTTGAGTCTTCCGGTTTGTGCCTTGGGATACACACTGTTAAGGTTTAGTTTCCTCTTTTTTTAATTTTTAGAATGTTCATTTCGGTGGTTTACCACATTTTTTGTTTTATTATTACCGGTACTCTTAACAAGCTCTTTTTGCAAACCTTTACTGGTGATTTTTTTTTTTAGACTTGTTAGAAGTCTTTCCCCGTTTGTCCCCCAACCACTAATTAGGCACTTTGAATCACCTCATTCATCTCGTGATCTGGTTTAGGGAATGGTACAGACGATTTGATTGGCTACCAGTTATCCACGCCGCCCCACGGGATTGGCTGATCTTGTATGCAAATTAGGAAGGGCAGGCCGGGACCCCCTCCATACATTATAGTACACGATGCGTGATTGGTTGATATCCCCCCCCCCGAGTCTTGATCCCTGATTGGACGACGGTCAAGTCAATCACCTCATTGATGAGGGAGGGAGGCACAATTATTTGCAAGAAGGGTTGCTCTCGTTTTATCGAGAGCCAAAGAGGAGGGATTTTTTTTTGGAGGGGTAAATCGGTTTTTGGAAGAGCCCAGGGTCCAATTTCATTGAGCGGCTTAAGCGTGAAAATCTGCTAAGCAGGAAAAGTCTTCCTCGTGTATGCAGGATTACAAACTGCACTGCGATGCGATGGCAATTGCTTTTGACTTGTTTTCCCACTCTTCTTTGCTTAGCGTGAAACAAAAGTGAAGTTTGGGTTGGCAAGGGGATCCTGTGGCTCATGACTTTTTGCGCTTTTTGACGCTTAAGCGGCTCTATGAAATTGGCCCCAGGTCTGAGAAACCAAGTCTTGGCCAAGAGTCACGGGCAACGGATGAACTCGTCCGCGGAGGAGTTCTTGTCTGTTGTCCGCTGCAGAGTTGCCGGACGGGATCTCGGAGTTCCCCCTGGGCTTTTTTTCTTCTCGTTCGTGGAATGAGCACGGTGCGCCGGCGTGGCTTAGAGAAGGAGGAGGAGGGCAGCCCGTTGGAAAGGTCATTACAGTAGATCAAAGATCATAGATCAGAGGTCATTTCCCGTGAAATGAAAAACGCGCTTCTCCAAGAAATTTGATCATGAGATAATTTGTTCGGGGTAATCTACAAATGAACTCCAAATCATTTTCATCCTTTTTTTTAATAGAAAGCATTACACAATTTTTAGTTAAATTTTAATTGTACATTTGTATGATTTTTTTTTTGTAAAGAAATTTGGGTCCCTTCAGTGGAATCAGCATGTACAATTTTACATAAGTTTTTGTTTTGCTTTTATTCTTTTTAAAACAAATCAGGTTTGTAATAATTGACCCAGCAACCACGAAATATGAAATTCTCAGAATTGGAATCCTAATCTGATGAACTTGTTCCCAATGAAATCATGTTTTTTTTATTTTTTATTATACAAATTAAGTCTGACAATCCCCCACACTAACAAGTTGTCAAAGAAAATGACGAAAGCAGTTTGTTTGCACCGTACAAATGAAAACGCTATTAGATTCTCTACACTCGCATTGATAGCACAGTGTTGCATTCTTCCTTAAAACAGTTTTCCCAAAAGCTTCTGAAAGTGAAAAAAAAAGGTGTTTCAGTTTTAGGTTCTTTGGCGGTTCTCCAAGTAATTATCTTTCTGTTTTCCCTTCTCATCTTTGTACGTGTGTATAACTGCACTGTCCGTAGTTACAAGGCATAACTGGTTCTAATGGTGCTAAACATTTGTTTATATAAAAGTAAAGAAGTTGACAAAAAAAATACGAAAAAAGAGACGTTTTCCAAGTCAATGGGCAGGCCACGTTTTCTGTGATCGCCTCTGTACATTACGTCGTCGGCCATTTTGGATTTGTTTTTTTCAGGCATCCGAACGACTCTGTATATTATTGTACCAAATTAAAGGGAAAAAAACAACAACCATCAACAAACCGACCTTATACCGACTTTAAAACTGAAGAAATGCACCCTTACTGTAAAACAACACCATGACCTTGCTTTAAATGCAGCCTGTGTTGCAGTTTTAAACAAAAAAAATTATACTTCATTGCGACAACTATAATGCCGCCCGAACTGGCTGGATATACTTGTCCAAAACGTTGATTTTTCTTTTCATTTTTTTATTTTCATGTTTCGCCAGCTCTCGGCTCTTCATTTCATCCGAAATGGTGGCTTAAACAATCCACTTTGAAAATGTCTAAGATGTAGAAGACCAACCGACAAATTGTGGTCTTTCTTTATGAACCTGTCGGAAATTTCCCATACCGCCCCCGTTCTTCGCAAATCAAGGAAAAATACAATTAAAACGAGATATCGCAGCGTTGAACATTTCTTCTTCAGAAACTGTGGCCGAAAAGGAGTATAAATTCCCTCCCTCCCCCCCCCTGAAAAAAATGAAGACAAAGAAAATTTAAGAAAAAAACAAATGTACAGTACAAGACACGGGTGTCAATTTTGATCACCGACAATTGTACAAAATGTTCCATAGATTTTGAACAGTGGTTATTTTCATTCAATTTTTTTTTTATAAAGAAATATCGACAATACCATCAAGTACATGTACAGATTGTTGTCATGTTTTAGAAGCCGCCTGGGAGTGGAGATTGGGGTGGTTATTAAAGAAAAATGGACAACTATAGTATTCATTTTTGATATGAGGCACCAACAGAGTGTATTATTTTTGTCTAAGGAATGTGCTACCGAGACGGTTACTGTGAATACTGAATACCACATTGTTTGCTGTTTTTTATCCAAAAATTTCCGGGAAGGGGTGAATTTAGTGCTTAAGATAAAATGTACATGTATTATAACTCCATTGAAGTGGGATTGGCCATTTTTTTTCCCAGAATGAAAAAAAGAAAGATTACTAACTGCTCGGTGTATAAAAAAAACCTTCACATGAATTACAATTTTTTTTATCCCAATAATTGTTGATATTAGTCATGTTTCTCTAATCTGCTCATATATTTCTCTGGCTTTTTTTCTGTTATCTGGTTTTTTTTTATAGGTTGCTTGTAATTTTGGGTTGTCATAAGATTCCGTTATAAATATCGTATACAAAAAAAAAGTGAGGATTTATTTTATTTGTGCATAAGATTCGTACATACCCTCATGGATCGCTGGTTTGTAATATGTTTCCTCCAGTAAGCCTGTATACATTTGTAGATTATTATTATTATGACTGATGAAAAAAAAGTCTTGTGAAAATGAAAACGAGGAAAAAATTTCTAACTATCCTGAACATTTCCAGTTGTCCTGTATAAAAAAAAAGAGAAACAAAACCAAAACACTCAACAGATATAATAATAATGTACAAACTATGTAAATTCCCGAGAAAGGAGAAAAACCAATAATGTAAAAAACCTACCTTCTGCAAATATGGTTGATTGAGATGTTAAAAAGATGTTAATAGTTAAGAAAAAATGAAATCATTACCAATGTTGGAACTGATATATGGTATTTGGTGCCCCCAGATTCAGTTTTGCTGTAATTTTGTTGATTTTTTAGGAATAATGTTTGCCTTGAAGATCAGGCAAAATATTTGCACCTTTTCTCCCCACATTCAACCCACCCCCCCCCCCCCAATTATTCAGTTGTTCGGGGTCTCCATCAGAGAATAGCGAGACAAAATCGAGCGGAACGCCCGAATGGTTTTCGCCTCCGTTTTGGAGTTCATGCTTGAGGCATTGCGCCGTGACGCATGGGGTCACGTGACTGTGGAGGGTCGCGTGACTTTGCATGGAGGGTCATGTGATTTGCGTTAAAGGTCACGTGAAAATGACAACCAATTCGAATAGTTTTCTTTTGGCGTTAGTTTGGTCAAAGTCTGTTCTATATACACTCACAATCCCCCCTCATCTTCTACAGGGCACCGTTTACCTAATTGTTTTCAGCACAGGTGTGATTTCCCAACCCTTCTGTATTAAAGAAACGTTGTAAATTTGTAGTTTATTATTTTTCAGAGTAATTTTTTGCAGAAACGTATACCATAGCTACCGATTGTAGGGTCGACCCCACTTATTTCTGTATGCAAAAAAGAAATGTATGGACCGCGACATTGTACAAAATATCCTCACCCTGTTTGATGTATTCAAAATGATAGGCTTGCTGGAACAGTCGTCGGTTGTCCATAATTGCTCATTGTATCAAAACGGTCTCAGACGGCTGTTTCCAGCAAGCGGTTATAAATAATCCACATTTGTATGAAATGTACGATTTTTTCTCCTGTTTTGGCCTTTCCTTATAGATAAGACGACAAAGAAATCTTGTTTTTTGCATCTCAAGAGAAAAAAATAAACACGTGAAAATAGTGCCTTGAGCTATTCTTTGTAATAAAACGGTTGGTTTGCATTTAAAAACCTTGCAATGTACATGGTGTAAGAAATTATGAATAAAAAATCATAGCGCATTTTGGCGGAATTTTTTGGTAACAAAGATTGGTTTTTCTTTTAAGAAACTTTTCTAATGGTAAAAAAAGAAACAAGATTTGTAGATGGTAGTGGTAAGGGACTGACTCCTAGGAAACATTTTGGCCTCATTTCATGAAACTCCTCTTACGATTGCTCAAGAAATAAGTTTGAATATCTCAAAGCAAGTTTGACTTCTGCATTTAGAGTGGTGAATGCATCACGACCGTCTGGCCTTGTTGAACCGAAATGCTTGCGGAATGGGCAAAAAAAACAACCCAGATTCCAAGCACACACTAAATAGCGGGTACCAGTCACCTGCACTTTATGTCCCACGCTGGTATCCGCCCGTTGGCAAAAAGAAATGTACATGGTGCTATGCAATTTTGTGATATGAGAAGTTACGACACGATAGTGACGGTTATAGTTATACACGCGCCCCCCTTAAGAAAATCACCGGTATCCATGGCAACCTTGGCCCGTGTAGTTTCATGAAGTCAGGTCATTCTCAAAAGGGTACACGCTAGGTCGGTTCAAGGGTTTTTTGTCCGTATTCTGGGATGTCGATGTAAACAAAAACAAAAATTCTACCAAGACAAAAATCACTTTTTGTTTTGTATCTTTGCGATCTTGAAAAGTGGTGAGTGTGTGTGTAGGTTTAACTGTACTACGAGGCGATAATTCGCTGTTGGTCGAGTAACCAAAAAAACCAACTGTTTTCCCAATAGTCACCAAGTCGTTGTCTTTCTAAGAAAACAATTACAAGAAGATAGATAAATGAACAGAGGGGGAAATATGGTCGGATATTTTTGTTGACCGAGTTCAAAAGTTTACCTCCAAAGTCAGTATGCACAGAGTCACGCATCAGCGTGGTTCTCGATTAAATCTCAATTTAAAAAAAAGGAGTAAAGTCATTTTACTTTGTAATGATGATAATATGTCGTAATTATTGTCAGGTTTTTTTTTTTTTTTGTGGGACTTGCACGTTTTGAGGAAAAACGGCCGACTTGTGGTGACGATTTTGAAATGGAAACTGTACAACGGAAATTGTCCGAACGGACGAATGCTTGCTCTGTTTTTTTTCTCCTACCAAGTAAATAACTGCAACAAATTGACGCGTTTTTAGTCAAACGGTATGAACATAGTTAAAGAGACTACGAGACAAAAAAAACAACCCGGTAAATAATTGTAAATGCGTAGAATTCTCCAAGGTGACAAAAAATTATATATAGGCCGTGGTGCCACGTTTGTGAAATAACCATTTTTTCTGTGTATACATGTGCCGTAAATTCAATAATTTATTTCCTGTTTGATACAAATTTCCTTTCCTCTCCTTTGTTCCATATTTTTTGGGGGTAAAAAGTCAAGCCTGTGTAGATTTGTATAATTAATGTAATATTTCATTTTTCGCGAGTGTTGATTTTAATTATAATTTTTTTTTATTCTTTATTTTTTTTCACTTTGCAAAGATAAGTCCACCAATTTCATTTGATGCTATTATTTCCAATTTTCGGTTTTGGTCATTGTATTCAAATGCAACTGTTCTCTAGTCCTTTTGCCAGTGAGATTGACGAGATGTAGACGGTAGGGGGGCAAGTGAGACTGCGTTATCATTACAGTTACGGAATCAACAGAAGTAGGCGTTCGAAGGTGGTCCTGTCTGCTGTGCAGAAAGCCACTGGAGGACGGAGAAGGTGTACGCGTTTTAGTAGAGGAGCTGCATTTTAAGAAAAAAAAATTAAAAAAAAAATTGAAAAGCTGAATGATTAACATTAGCCTAGACTTAAACGCGCGCTAAACATTTGTACAACTAGTACCGCTTCGGTGTTTACAGAAATGGAAAAAAAAAGAGTGAAAGGAAAGTCCCATTGGCTTAGGTTTGACTTATTTACTTGAATAAACTTCCTGCTTTTGCAAATGTGACTCTGGTCTTCGTTTGGCGTTTTTTGATTCGTGTTAGAAAATTGTTGTTTCTACCAGTAGTCTGTAGTTATTTCAATGACTCATTATTGAGTTGGTATTATTCATAAGTTAGCTATCGTGACACATCTTACGTAACGAAAACAAAATAGTAAACAACTTTATTCTGACCAAGATTTGGTCGATATCCAATCTTGGTCGATATCCAATCAGAGACACGCATACGCAGTTACGGTCTTACGTCAGTTTTTAATCACCCAATCAGATTCGTCCTTTCACAACCTTCATGACATAACCAGCCGACCTCTCATTATCGCGGTGATTTGTTTTACTTCTTAAAATCACTCAAGTAAAATTGAAATCACTGCTCTTAGTCGACAGCAATTAAGGTTTACAACTTCAGATAGGATATACCAGCTATAATCAGTTAACCGAGAAGGTTAGTGTAGTAAAAAATATATATAATAATGGATTTTTCCTCTAACTAGCTTGCTCTTTCAACTCCGTGTATTTTTTCACGAAATAGGTTCAGCGTAGAAAAACCACGCATAATGCACAGGGGAATTCGTCCGCACATTCACAGTCACACCCCGTATTTAATCCAGGGCCCAGATCCTCGATCCCCATTATTACAGGGGGTCCTATAACAAGAATCCTGGGCCCTTTTTCAAAACCAGGCGTAAGGCTCCGGCTATTAGCCTCAATTTCTTCCATTCGTTTTAATGTGTGAAGCATGAACATTGGAGATGTTGTGCTTCGGTTAGGAATGTTTTGAAAGCACAAATCCAAAGCTTTCAACTTCAACAAAGAACTCTAACCTGCGTATTCAGCTTTTGGATATAAACAGAGACGAAGCCGGAGCCGAGGAAGCCCATTTAAAGCCAGGTTTTTGGAAAAGGCTCCGGGTCACCGCTAACCATTATGGTTTCCGCCGGCGGTAGGCCTAACCACAAAACGGAAACCCTTTTGATTCCGTTTCCTTTTCAGCCCCATGCTTCACAGAAATCAACTTTCGCTCTCAGTTGCAAGCTGGGTGAAACCCTTTTCATTCTTGCGGTTTTTGGTACAATAGGGTTGAATAGGAATCTCCTTGTTCTGATTTCCGTTTCTAAATGCCGTGGGAACTGATTTTTAATACCAATTTTGTAAAGTGTGACCATGTGTAGCATAAAGAGGATTCTCGTCCAAATCGGAGAGTTTTTTTCCCACCACAAAGAGTACAGCGAGTGTATAGAGTACCCCATTGGCTTTCCAATGATATCAAAATCAATTCCATATAGCCCATTTTACGGACAGACTGCCGTTGACCAAGTAAGAATTGCAATCTTGAATAACGGTCGTGTGAGGGCAGCATTCAACGAATCGCCCGAAAATGGAGTTTTGATCTTGGGAAACTATTTTCGGTGTTTGAGTGAAGATTTCTCGAAATCTACAGCATCCCAGACTGTAAGATTTTAACACAAGGATTCTGTCATGACCATCTACAAACTGTGTAAATTTGAAGGAAATCTGTGGACATCGATGTTTTCCGATCTTCCCGATTTAAATCCAAAGTTACGACGCCAAAAATGCGACGAGGCAAGGCGCAGTCACTGAAACCAGTTTTCGAGCAAAGCGGCTCCAAAGCTTGAGGTCATGCACACGGAATTGTCAATATTTACAGATATTTGTTGAAAAATTCCTCCGGACAGAGGATTCTCTCATTATGTAGGTACAATTGTACATAAACTTTCCGGAAAATGCAACAAAATTTAAATTGATTTTACATAAACTTACATTATGATTGTACATAAACTTTCCGGAAAATACAACAAAATTTAAATTGATTTTGACATGCATTTTGATAATACTTTCAACTTTCAACGCCGTTTACTCCAAAAGGACTTTTGGAGTAGGCCTAGATGTCTCATAACGCCACCTTTGGTCACATTTTTTATTGTCGTGGTATTGTCGTGAGCTTTCACTTCAAGAAAGACAAAGGGTGAAAAGTTTAAGGTTAGCACGCCGTGGATTCGGTTTCCTTCTCGGGTTTCTTTTTGTGTTCCAATTCTTTCAACTCGTTATGAGTCATATAATACTTTCGGGGTTGTTTTCCTTTCTTAAAGGGTCTCTGCAATAATTTTTTTTTATAAAATCACGGGAAGATCGGAATACATCGATGTCCACAGATTTCCTTGTAATTAATTTTAAACAGTTTGTAGATGGTCATGATAGAATGCTCATGTTGAAATCTTACGGTCTGCATCTGGGATGCTGTACTTCCCTAGAAATCTTCACTCAAACATCGACAAATAGTTTATTACTCATAAACTATTTCTTACACTACAGAATGGTGCAAAAACCATGCTTTTTTTTTTTTTTTTTTTTTTTACCTTTTTCTACTTTATCAGATCACCATTTTTGAGCTAAAACCTTCGCTGTGGGTTCCTGGCATGACTTACAATAGCGCCCTCATTTTATGAGGATATTTTCAAAGGTGACAAGATAACCAATTTCTGACTCGAAGAAATAGAAGCTTGCCAGAACGTTTGTACACTTCAGATCCCTGGATGACAGCAGAAAATGAGCTTGACTGTGATATTTATTGCAGAGACCCTTTAAAATAGTACCGGTGTAGCGGTCTGATAGGGGTCCCATGCTCAGATGAGACCGTTACCGTATACATGGATAAAAACGTCATGCGCAGTGCGCATGGTAGTTGTCCATTATGAAGGCCGTGCTGAGTCGATACGGCCATTGGCAATGCCACGCTTTCAGACACGTTCGTTGACCCGTAGTTATTTACCAACTCGCCCAATACGTACGGAGCCTAGTACCTAGGCCTAGAACTTGCAGTTTTAC
The DNA here is from genome assembly GCA_949987565.1 of Luidia sarsii. NCBI lineage: Eukaryota > Metazoa > Echinodermata > Asteroidea > Paxillosida > Luidiidae > Luidia > Luidia sarsii. The sequence continues at coordinate 9,805,771 of OX465121.1, forward strand.
ATTGGGGAAGAAATGCTACAGTTGTTCCCCGTAATAAGGGTGCATCGACTGACTTCATACAATCAAAAGCAAACTGTGTTCGTTCGCGGAAACTCATAAACAACATTCAAATGAAGGGCGCCCCCACGTGCTTGGTTCACTGACTCATCTGAGCACGCTGAGCAGCTGAGAACGTTGCTGCAACGTGCTGAGGTGAGCCAGTGACGTCACGGCTCAACTCAGCACGGGAGCCCGTCTGAGATCGTTACACCGGTACACAATCAACCCGCAATGCTGAAGAATGTGTTACTGTTTGTTTTTCTACTTAAAACAATAATCTTTTTTTCGGAAATTGCGAATCATACGAAGCGCGGTGAAGTACGGAACAAAAGAGTCTACATGTAGGCCTACCTTTAAAATTCTAGCATTTCCATACTCATAACTTTCATAAATTGCAAATTGCCACGAATAAAAACACTCATTAAAAACAATTTGTTTGCGTTTTCTTTTAAGATGGGCAAACCATTACAAAAACATTATTGAAAACAGTTATAACTATTGAGTTGCTGCGTTAAGGATTAATCTTTCTGTACACGAAGAGATCATTCTTTATTGGATAACTGTTTTCGCTTGTAAGTATCGAAAGTTCCTTTTCGGAATGACTTGTATGCTTTGTCTATCTACGAAGCAACTGCGACACTCTGGTTCCGGAAGGACCCTACTCAACGGCAGAAAGGTCATCCAGGAATCGAGGAGATTCTCGTGGCCATTAATTCAGTGATGAGCGGTTCACAGAATGTACTTACATTACTTGTATCATTTTGAAGTCAAGTTTTCAAAGGCTCTACCTCTTTCGAGTTTTTCTTCTCACGATTGAACATTAAGTTCAACCGAAGGCAGTCGACATCACAAGTACAAGATCCACACTCTACTAGCTTTCCTCTTTGTCCTTTTTGTCCCTTTTTATCCGTGTCCTATTCACTCTCTACCACCCCCTCCTTGTATCTGCTTTTGTCCTTGTCACTCTGCCTTTGAGAAAGGTCCTGCTAGGATCGAAACGGTCAGGCCCACTAAATTATGAGATTTTGGTAAATTTAGTCTGTAAGCAGTTAGCAACATTTGAGTATAAAAACAAGTACAAGATTAATTATCTATTACCACCATTTTCAACGCCCATGTAATTGATTTTTATGCAGCAATATAAAAATACGTAAAATTGTAGGTGTCAATGTCCCTTTTTTCCTTTCCTTTTTAGATTTTTTTCTACGTTTTCCTGTTTTATACAAACCTTTCTTTTTAATTTCATATTTACAGTTAGAATTTAATTACAGGCAGTGATTATTTTTTTAATTTGAGTATACATGACTTACGCCACGATATCTATGAAATAATGACAATTGTCGTTAACATGTACACAGAAACCGCTGACGTAACTAATATTGTAGGCTACTTCAAATTGCTTCGTAAATTGAAGCCGTCTATACTAGTCAATCACACAATGGGGGAATTGCTTGAAGCCACCATAATTATAGCAAGCGGCTCCCGTAGATGTGTGTGTAAACTGAAGCCTTAGCCAATCACATACTCTATGGGGAATTGAATTGCTTGAATTGCAAGTGGCTCTCGTAGATTTGTGTGTAAACCAAAGCCGTAGCCGTTGCACGTGTACGCAGCCCCGCCCTCCAACCAGCGGCTGTCGTTTGCCATGTTCTCTTGGGATCACGCGAGAAATCGCGAACCCCCCCATCCCCCTCCCTCCCTCTCCCCGAACGGCTGGGCGCCTACCGGCCATCCGGCTCGGCGTTGTACGCCGTCGCTGGTGGCCGGCACTTGATGTCGGGCATCTTGCAGAGGCAGCCGGACACCAGCGGGCACGAGTCGTGCGGCACCGGGGCGCCGCTCTCCGACAGGGTCCAGTCGGCGGACGGGTGCGGATGCAGATGCGGACCGGAGTGGAGCTGATTGACGGAGAGGTAGGAGACGTCGTTCTGTGAGCTTCCGGCGGACTCCTCCTCCTCCTTTCTGCTGAGGAAGTTGTGTCCGTCGATCCTCGGAAGCGGTCTTGGAGGGAAATGTCCTCCTCTCCCTCCTCCTCCTGTCCCTCCTCCTCCTGTCCCTCCTCCTCCTGTCCCTCCTCCTCCTCTCCCTCCTCCTCCTCTCCCTCCTCTTCCTGTCCCTCCTCCTCCTCTCCCTCCTCCTCCTGTCCCTCCTCCTCCTGTCCCTCCTCCTCCTCTCCCTCCTCCTCTCCCTCCTCCATTGCCCAACACCAAGTGGTACCCGCTGACTACACTCCCGGTCTCTTGTTCTCGTTCCTTCCAGTCCTGACTGCGTCCCTCTTGTATCAGGCTGCGGTACCTCCGCACGACCGCCACGACGGCCACGCACAGGAAGCAGAGGCCCACCACGATGACGGCCACGATGACCGCCACCGACGGCCCTGACCCCACGCCGCTCTGCCCCCACTCTCCCAGGCCCAGCGCGCCCTGATCCCCGGCCGCCTCGGTCGTCGGAGGCGGACACGCGAGGGGGCCCTGGAGGTCCGCCAGCCTCGTGCCGGCAAGAGCCGCCGGCTCGGCGCACGTTGCCGAATCCGTGCCGCCGGCGCTGCCGCGTCTCCGGTACCAGAGCCGCAGCGCCTCGCTGGAGCAGTCGCAGCGGAGCGGGTTGCCCTCCGCGCTCACCGTGAACGTCTCCGGCTCCTGCAGCTTCCCGGAGAGGAAGCCGCTGTCGAGAGACCGGAGCCGGTTGTCCGCCAGGAACAGGATGGTGAGCTTCGGGAGGCCGGTGACGGCCGAGACCGAGGCGATCCGGTTGGAGTCCAAGTAGAGGGTCTTCAGGCCGCTCAGGGAGTCGAAGGCCCGCTCCTCCAGGATCTCGATCCGGTTGTTGGAGAGGTCCAGGACCAGCAGACTCTCAAGGCCGGCGAAGGTCTTCGCCGCGATCCTGGAGATGTTGTTGCCGTTCAGGTAGAGAAACTTCAAGTCCGACATCCCCTGGAAGGAGCCCGGTTGCACGGACCCGATGCTATTCCCATCCAGCTTCAGCTGTTCCAGGCGCCCCAGGCCGCCGAAGACTCCCCGGCCGACGACGGTGAGCCTGTTACCGTCGAGGAACAGGCCCCTGCTCAGGCTGTTGGCCACGGAGTCGAAGACGCCGACCGGGAGAGACGCCAGTCGGTTCCCGGAGAGGTGCAACGAGTTCAGCGAGCCCAGCAGATCCAGGGCTCCCGCCTCCAGCACCTCGATGACGTTGTCGTCAAGCATCAGCGTCTTGAGCGCGTTGAACCCCGAGAGGGCGCCCTGCCGGATCGCCGGTATGCCGTTTCTCTTCAGGTCGAGCACGAAGGCCCGGCGGCAGGCCTCCTCGGTCGGCACACGGACTAGGTTGAAGTTGACGCAGCTGACGTCATTGGCCGGAGCGGTCATGGCCCGGCACTTCTCCACGCATCCCAGGTGGTCCCTCCGCTGCCTGGCCACTGCTTGCACTGGTGCGCCGGTGAGCAGAGCTACGCAGGGCAAGATCAGGATCGGGAACCAGCGGAAAGGGCGCCACCATCGGCAACCCATGGTTATCGAGCGGATCCAGTCCTTCAGTAACGGAACTTGGAACGGGCACCGGTCTGTCGACACGAAAAGAAATGAACAGAACTCATGAAATGGCTTTCTGTCGACACTGTGATCGACAGTAACATAAATGAATGAGAACGTGCTTCATGAAATGGCTATCTGTCGACACTGTGATCGACATGAACATGAAATGAAGAAACGAGGGTATAATATTGTCGACAATAATACTATCGACAATAATACTGTCGACAATCCTGTCGACAATATACATGAACGAGATAGACATCATGAAATGGCAATCTATCGACACTGTGGTCGACACGAAAATAAAGAAATAAACAAGAAAGGATATAAGAAAATGCCGGTCTGTCGACACTGGAAGACAAAATATAAACGAACAAGAATATACATCATGAAATATTAAGCTGTCGACACCACGATTGAAACAAAAGATGGACGAAAATCTAAAATCACGAAATACTAGTCTGTCGACTCTGAGGTCGACAAACTACACGAACGAGAATAGACCTCTTGGAACGGCGGTCTGTCGACACTGGTAGAAAGAGAATACATGAATGAGGACAGACGTCATTGAACGGCAGTCTGTCGAGTGTCGACTGGCAGAAAGAAAATAAATGTCGACACCGATAGACAGAAAAAAACTACCTCATGAGAAGACTTCATGCACAGTCCGAATCGTGGGTTCGAATCGAGTTCCCGGTGACTATATCTCGTTCCTTTTTTACATACAAAAACTGTTGCAAACTGCTCACTCACTAAAATGACCTGCAATACATAAATCTCAAAAGTTAGAAGGTCTGACGTTTTGATCCTAGCAGGACCTTTCGTTCTTTTGTTCTTTTTTGTTAAAGGCCCTATGATACAACATTGGTAAAAGTAAAAAGATTGCCACAGTTTGTGTTAAACATTCCCAAAAAGAAACCATGCGAAGGTTTTAGCTCAAACGGAAATCTGAGAAAACAGAAAAAGGCCCCAAACCGTCACGGTTTTTGCACCGTTCTGTAGTGTAAGAAATATTTTTTTTACTCGCGACTAATACACTATTTCAGTATTTGTCAATGTTTGAGTGAAGATTTCTCGAGAAGTACAGCATCCCAGACCGTAAGATTTCAGCACGAGGATTCTATCATTACCATTTACAAACTGCGTAAATCGGAATGAAATCCGTGGACATCGATGTTTTCCGATCTTCCCAGTATTGTATCGGGCCTTCAACTCACCCTGTACAGTCTAGCCTTCAGGGCAATCCGCCTGAGATCCGACGCGAAGAACGACCCGCCAGTCAAGCTCCCCAAACTGTATCTCGATCGCCAACCCGGGCCAAACAAAAACAAGAGATAACCACAGCGTCGGGAGCGAAGAGTGAAAGCTAACCTTGGCCAAAAGCCAAGAATAAAAAGCCGGCGCATGCGCCACGAGTGACCACGGTATCAACTTCCGACAGGAAGAAGCAGGGGGGGGGGGGGGAATAATTATCCACGAGGTCAGCGCGTGTCGTGACCTTTGGCAGAGTGCCTGTGAATCCGAAAGCCACCGAGTTGGTTTTTTGTTCATGTTTTAACCCCCCCCAAAAAAAAACAAAAAAAAAAAAAACAGTTCACTGACCAAAAAAAAGGCCTTGTATCTCTTCTCTTTCAAGAAGTGCGGCTCTGAAAAGAGCCGGTAACTCAACGTTTCGGGTAGTGTGTACTCTGCCCGTCCTCAGGAGACTCAGCCTCATCAGTTACCGGCTCTTTTCAGAACCACGTCGCTTCTTGAAAGATAAGAGATACATGGTGTCACCGCAAACCTTCCACTTTGTAATTCCACCACGCAAACCTTCTTGTCTTATCCCAAAAAAAGACCCGCAATACACTTTGCTTTGAAAGGTCCTGCTATAGGATCGAAACGTGAGGCAATCTTGATTTTTTTCTTTGTCAATTATTTCCTCAATTCCTATAATATTTTTTTTTCTTTTAAAGCCCCTACACAACATTGGTCGGGATAAAAGAATAGCATCCATACGTTGTCTGATCAAACTTATGCATGAAATAGCACGCCTGTGAACATTTTCAGCTCAATCCGCCAACCGAGTCTCGAGAAAATCGTGAAAACCGCTTCATTTGTTTCGCGAAAATGCAGCATTCAACGCCGTACTGTTCCGAAAAAATAGTTTAGATCTCGGTGAGACGTAAACGATTTCTTTTACTCTTTTCTCCCAAAATACAATATTTAGGGCAGAAATGTTTCAGTGCGCGGTTTCTACTATAACCATCTTCAAACTGTATAAGTTTCATGTAAATCTGTGAGCATTTCTGTTTTTCGATCTTACCAATGTTGTGTAGGGGCTTTAAAGCCAGAGAAACACCTCGATGGGTATGGTTCCTCTAAATCACTGGGTAGCAGCGTGACGAGGTGGCTTTTCAGTTGAGCACCACTTCAATCCGAACAGAACGTTCCCATCCGCCCAGGTTCGGGAACACGGGGCTCGATCGTCAGACCTCAAAATCTCTCCAAGCCGATATCGAATGTCCAACACTTCCCAAACCCATGCACTCCCGAAAGAAATTAATATACACGTGCTAATAAGAGTTGTCCAAGCTAAGATTTCGGATCTATAGTCCCCCGAATACTTAACATCTTTGAACATTTGAGTATATACTCACAAGCTTGGAATATCACGATACTGAAAGTGAAACGTTCAGTGAAGTATATACAAACGCGGAAATAGAGATTTCGTTTATTTAAACCTGGTGTCATTCTACCTGTACGGACAGATAGAATGACTCCCGATTTATAGTAGGAATATGATGCATTTACAGCTTAGATCACAGAGAAGGGAAAAAAACTCTCCCCCCAAACAAAATAAATAAAAATAAATGGCAGCAGTGGAAGGACTTGCTCAAGTCTAGCCCTGGTCCTGGGTTTTTCCCGAGCCCTATTTTGTATACGTCCTTGAAGCGATTTCGGGGTGTTTTGTTGTGTTTGATTGTATAAAACATAATCATCATTGTTCATGATGTTCAAAGTTTCATTTTGCAGGTGGCGGGTGTTGCTTGTTGCCGCTGCTGTTGTTGAGGTTTATGGTTGGGGTTGGGGAGTTAGGGCTAGGGCTGGGGTTGCCAGAGTTGGGGGTGGAATTAGGGTTGGGGTTGGGTTGGGTTGGGGCTGGGGCGTGTTGGGGTTGGGGTTGCGGTTGGGGTTGGGGCTAAGGTTAGAACCGTTAGGGCTGGGGTTGCCAGAGTTGGGGCTTGGGAGTTAGGGCTAGGGCTGGGGTTGGAATTGGGGGTGGAATTAGGGTTGGGGTTGGGTTGGGGCTGGGGCGTGTTGGGGTTGGGGTTGCGGTTGGGGTTGGGGCTAAGGTTGGAACCGTTAGGGCTGGGGTTGCCAGAGTTGGGGCTTGGGAGTTAGGGCTAGGGCTGGGGTTGGAATTGGGGTTGGAATCAGGGTTGGAATTAGGGTTGGGGTTGGGTTGGGGCTGGGGCGTGTTGGGGTTGGGTTGGGGCTGGGGCGTGTTGGGGTTGGGTCGGGGCTGGGGCGTGTTGGGGTTGGGGTTGCGGTTGGGGTTGGGGCTAAGGTTGGAACCGTTAGGGCTGGGGTTGCCAGAGTTGGGGCTTGGGTTAGGGCTGAGGGCTGGAGCTGGGGTTGGAATTGGGGTCGGGGAGTGGGTTGGGGTTGGGCCGTGTTGGGGGTGCGGTTGCGGTTGGGGCTAAGGTTGGGGCTAGGGCTGGGGCTGGGGTGAAGGCTGGGGTGTACAGGCCTAGTGCGGTTATTGTTGCTGTTGGTGCCTGTTAGCGCTGCTGCAGTTGCTATTGTTGTTATCGAATGTTGCTGAAGCTTGTTCTTACTGCTGCTCCAACTTCACCCAGCTGCCCTTTGAGTCGGCGTCGTGGCACTGCACTCCTACTTGCTAGTCTGCTGTAATAACTGCATGACAAACAAATGCAAAGCTGCAACCAGACGTACAGACAGAACACCGAGATATACTCACGAGGTTCACAGTGGTCGGTGATGTGGTCCCAGTAACCCCTCCTGGCCCCCTTGCGGTGGCAAACTAACTCGCAAAAAAAGTTAATTCCTACTCCGATCCAGTGACTTGGTAGGGAAACATGAATACAATCGTGCAGTGCCAGCGGAGAAGTTAACTATACACAGCTCCGAGCTTCGCACCGCGTGCATGCACTAAGCGCTGCATATGATAGTCTGATATTTCTTGCACAGTCAATCGATCCAGCACTCGTAAAAAATGTTTACCAGCAACTGTGCACAAACCGAAGGTGACCTGTTGTGTATGGTGTCTTTAGGCTAGGGGTGTGTATGCGTTTGAGATTGACGTGTACGGAGCCCCTAAAAGGACGCTCGATGAAAACAAACTCTAAAACGAAACAGTTTGTTATTTCGTGCGCTCTAAAAAATGTCATCATTTGATTTCGTGCGCTCGAAAGATGCTAGAAATTGTTTTCACGCGCACAGAAATAGCGAACTTGGTGTTTACTTTTGATTGAGAGTTGTTTTTTATCGAATGTCCTTATAGGGGCTCCGTAGTATAGGCGGTCTGCACCACAGAGCTGATCAACACTCCAGTTAGGCTCCACGAACATAACGCACACACGCACAAGCACACGTACGTCACCTTGTGGGTGTTTTGGGGTTACTGGGGGTTTTCCAGAAACGGAGGTACCCGGTGAAATCGGAACTCGTCTACCTGGTGAAATTATTGGCTCTTACCTCATCTTCCGCTGTCGCATTTCAGCTGCTACTTTGTTTGTACACTCATCGTTTGAGTGAAGGGAGGAAATAAACTAAGCTTGAGCTGAATTTCGTCATCAACCAAAATGATCGTGATGCCGGTGACGAAACTTGTGACAATTTCCTAATCTGTTTGTTGTCGATGAGGAGAACGAGCCGATTCCGAACACATTGCGCACAGACCAAGTTGGCCGGGCTGGTCAATTTTGAACGTCATTGCCAGATCGAACCAGACGAGAATAAGTGCCGGGCTTGATTGGAGAAAAGTATTGCCATAGAAACGAACAGTGGCCGACTCTCCCTGCCTTCTGTCGAAATTTCAGAGGTATTCAACAAGAGAAATTAATATTTCACAAAATATAACTGAAACGAATAAAGGAATCAACCGACTGGGAAATTTTAAACAAAAAATGAAAAATGGCCAAAAATATCCTTTTTCTTTCAAATTGTTTACTTTTAACTATTTTTGCAGGCCCTTTATAAATAATTATATCATGGAGCAAGTCGATCCTGTTTAGAGTTTGCAGGAACGCTGACCCTGCCTGGGACTGGTGGAATGGCATGGGTCGACGCAGTGTGGACTGTGGTCAGGAAATACTGCCTGGGGGTCAGTGGGGTCAGAAACGCAATGAGAGGGAATAATTTTGGGGAGCCATTGTGGTCACCACACAAACAACTTCTACTTCTAGGTCAAACCACTAAGCATGATAGCAGCTATAGCTGCGTGCATGATTAGTAAAATGAAACAAACACGAGCAACTAAAGCCAGCCCTAAACAACTAGCAACCCCGGGCATTAAACAATCATGCATGAGCTATTCACTTTATAGCTCCATGGTAAACTTTAGCACAAAGTCCGCTACACAATCGAGGATTGTCTGATTATCAACATCTGTAAACAGACAACAGGCAAGATGGCGTTTGTCTCATGTTAAATGGTCTTTTCTTACACGGCTTAATTCTCTTTCATGCAGCTAAATAATTAAAAGTGATATACAAAAATGTTGCAAACTGCTTACTGACTAAAATTACCAAAATGCAAATCATAAAATTTAGTGGGCCTGACGACGTTTCGATCCTAGTTCATTTAGCATTATTTGGGGGGCATGAGCGAAAAATACAAAACAGAACAGATGTTTTCGTTTTCAGCAGTCATGGGGTTTTCCCACCAAAACGAAACACAACTGTACATTCGTTGAACCATGGATGAACCATTCAAATGCATTGTGTACGTTTTAGGCAAGCGCACGCAACCTGTGACCTCGAAAAACTATTAATAGAAATATGTCTCACATCTGGAATTTCCCGTATCGTAACCTTGTGATCGGTCTGTCGAGAGAGGGCGCTAGACTTCCTAGACGGAAGTGTGAAGGAAAGTCTGGTACCGTCGCACGAGTTCCCGACCGGCGTGGGTTATCCATGCGGCATTCCAGGAACCAGACATTTGCAGGAGTGGTATCGTGCTGTGTTAAAATTCGCGGATTGAGTTTGCATATTTCTCCTAAATAAACACCTTTAGACGGACGTAAACATGCAGGTATGTGAATTCAGCTATCCCCCTGACAGTCATGAATCCCCTTTCCGTTTTAATATGATAACGGAGTTGTTCGGAAAGAAATATTACAGTCCAAAGAGGGGCAATCATCCCGGTGATATTTTCAATTTGACGCAGAATTCCATCATTTCCTTATTTGGATGTGACCGTGGCAAATGAATGAATCATAATTATCAAACAATACGGCTACTAGTATCATTCATTAAATCATGTTTCTTGAAAAATGTCATATGCCCTTGAGTGGACTTAGTAAGATTTTTGTTGCCTTAGATTATGTTGAAAGTACATTTTAAATTTTATTTAAAAAGTTTTTGAGTTTACAGTTTTTTTTTTGCTAATTTTGGAAGTGTATATTTTGCCGGCACCAGCATTCTTCTTGCCAATGCTATTTTGCCGTTCCCTACTCTGATTGGCCAATTTCCATTATTTCATGCTGGCTGGTTCCGGCATAAAAACATCAGCAGTAACGACCTCCGGCAAGCTAACGTATGGCCAATCACAGTAACGAAATGCGGGAAAATAGAATTAGCAAGAAGAATGCTGATGCGGGCAAAATAAACACTGCCTTCATTAAAAAAATGAATAGTTTAAACTAGAGGAAGAAATGCTTTACTTTCTTTGTTTACCTTTCTGCATTGGATAGGATCCGAACGAGGACACAGAATGGAACGATATCCTGAGGGCCAGGGGTATCATCCCCCCGAAGGAAGAGCTGGAGGTGACGGAGGACACCATTGTCGGACTCATGGAACAGACCCTCGAGGAGAAGGGCAAAGGTCAGTCAGACCAGAGATAGACTTAAAGGTTTGCACGGTGGAAATACTAAAGGGAAGGTTTGCGGTGACACCATGTAGCACTCCTCTTTCAAGAAGAAGTGTGGCTCTGAAAAGAGCCGGGTAACTCAGATAAGACTTGAAGGTTTGCACGGTGGAAATACTAAAGGGAAGGTTTGCGGTGACACCATGTAGTACTCCTCTTTCAAGAAGGAGTGTGGCTCTGAAAAGAGCCGGGTAACTCAGATAAGACTTGAAGGTTTGCACGGTGGAAATACTAAAGGGAAGGTTTGCGGTGACACCATGTAGCACTTCCCTTCCAAGAAGGAGTGTGGCTCTGAAAAGAGCCGGGTAACTCAGATAAGACTTGAAGGTTTGCACGGTGGAAATACTAAAGGGAAGGTTTGCGGTGACACCATGTAGCACTCCTCTTTCAAGAAGGAGTGTGGCTCTGAAAAGAGCCAGTAACTCAGATAAGACTTGAAGGTTTGCACGGTGGAAATACTAAAGGGAAGGTTTGCGGTGACACCATGTAGCACTCCTCTTTCAAGAAGGAGTGTGACTCTGAAAAGAGCCAGTAACTCAGATAAGACTTGAAGGTTTGCACGGTGGAAATACTAAAGGGAAGGTTTGCGGTGACACCATGTAGCACTCCTCTTTCAAGAAGGAGTGTGGCTCTGAAAAGAGCCAGTAACTCAGATAAGACTTGAAGGTTTGCACGGTGGAAATACTAAAGGGAAGGTTTGCGGTGACACCATGTAGCACTCCTCTTTCAAGAAGGAGTGTGGCTCTGAAAAGAGCCAGTAACTCAGATAAGACTTGAAGGTTTGCACGGTGGAAATACTAAAGGGAAGGTTTGCGGTGACACCATGTAGCACTTCTCTTCCAAGAAGGAGTGTGGCTCTGAAAAGAGCCGGTAACTCAGATAAGACTTGAGGGTTTGCACAGTGGAAATAATAAATAAGTGGAAGGTTTGCGGTGACACCATGTAGCACTTCTCTTCCAAAAAGGAGTGTGGCTCTGAAAAGAGCCGGTAACTCAGATAAGACTTGAGGGTTTGCACAGTGGAAATAATAAATAAGTGGAAGGTTTGCGGTGACACCATGTAGCACTCCTCTTTCAAGAAGGATTGTGGCTCTGAAAAGAGCCGGTAACTCAGATAAGACTTGAGGGTTTGCACAGTGGAAATAATAAATAAGTGGAAGGTTTGCAGTGACACCATGTAGCACTTCTCTTCAAAGAAGGAGTGTGGCTCTGAAAAGAGCTGGTAACTCAGCGTTTCCGACTGTGCATTCTGTTGGGATTCTGTCGACCGTTACCCGGTACCCTGCTGTAACTCAATGCAGTGCAACATTCTGTGAACATTCCATAGACATAATATTACCCATAGATGGTCAGCATCTATTAGAAATGAGGTCAAGAGACCGTAATGCCATGGGGACCTGACTAGTATCAAACTATGGGCGGAAGTAAAGGGCACTGCTACACGTTTGTATATGTGCATAATGACAGCGCTCTTTACTTCCGCCCATACTTTTGCAAAGATGGCAGCCCCCATGGTATTATAGTCTGGCGCCCTTTATTGCCTGTCTATAGGTTATGGAAGATTCTGATGAACCACACTGCCCCTCGTCTAATCCCCGGTTGACTGTTGCTGTCTCCCTTCCTCAGGAAAGGCCATGGAGGACATGACGTTAGACGAACTCGATGAGCTCGAAGACGACGAAGACGAGGAGGTCCTTGCAAGATATAGGTAATGGAGGAACGGTGGGAAAAGGGGGGGCTTTGAAAAAACTCAACGTTTCGGGCCAGGGTGTGCTCCGCCGTCCTTGGACGACTGACTCCGATCTCCTCCTGGCTGACCTGAAATTGGCTTAATTCCTGACGTCGGGAAAGTAACGATGGCTCGCTTCTTTTTCTCTCCTTTGGCCATCTCGGTCAGACAGCAGAGGATAGCGGAGATCAAAGTTCAACAAGGCAAGCTCAAGTTCGGCGAGGTGAAGGAGATCTCGGCCCAGGATTACGTCCAGGAGGTGAACAATGCCGGGAAGGGCATATGGGTGGTCCTTCACCTCTACAGACAAGGGTAAGTGGGCCGGGTCATCGCAGAGTTGCCCCCGGACTCTTGTGGGTCGGAGGTCGCAACCATAGACGTATATATAACCCCCTGCCTACACACTCTATCTGTCCCAAGGTGTAGAACGCAGAGGTATCGGAACGGCTTCTTCCCTCGTTCTGCCTCCATCTGGAATTCCCTTCCTGGTTCTTGCTTTCCCCCGGCCTATACGATCTTGTCCTTTTTTAAAAGGAATGTTAATTTCTATCTCCGGCCTTCCTGAGTCCCTCTCTATTTCCTTCTTTCTCTAGCCCTTAACCCTGAGTGGCTTTTCAGCCTTGTTTTGGGCGATTTAACATAAAATATATACCGGTATTTTTTCAAAATGTCTATTAGAAATGAAGTCAGGATAGTGCTTCGTAGTTCGTACTCTTTTTCCTCGGCACTGCAAAATTTCTTTGCGTCAATTCCCGTCTCTCTGAGCTGGCCACTTGAAGTACGGAGGCAATCCGCCCCAATTTTCCAAACAGGGATTTAAGACAATTTATTGGCCTTCGGTGATTTTCAGGAAATGACCTTGTCGGTCACTTACATCCCTGTTTCAAAACACAGTCCAAACCCTGCTCCGTACTCCCTCCCTCGGCGCTGAGAAATCATCTAGGTTTGCGTCAATTCCCGTCAATTCTTCGTCCACTGATCCTCCTTCCCCTCCCCCCCCCCTTGGCGTACAGGATTCCGCTCTGCGCTCTCATCAACCAGTACCTCGGCCACCTGGCCTCCAAGTTCCCCGCCACCAAGTTCCTGCGGAGCATCTCCACCACCTGCATCCCCAACTACCCGGACAAGAACCTGCCCACCATTTTCATCTACCACGATGGAGACATGAAGTCTCAGGTTGTCGGGCCCCTGGATTTCGGCGGCATGAATTTGACACTGGAAGGTACGTTCGGGTGTTTGTCTGTTTGACTGTTTGTCCGTTTGTCCGTTTGACTGTTTGTCTGTTTGACTGTTTGTCTGTTTGTCTGGTTGTCTGTTTGTCTGTCAGTTTGTCTGTTAGTCTGTCAGGCTATATGTGTTTGTCTGTTTGTGGGTTTGTCAGGTTGTCTGTTTGTCTGTTAGTCTGTTTGTTTGTCTGAATGTGTTTGTCTGTCCGTCTGTTTGTGTTTGTCTATTTGTCTGTTAGTCTGTCTGTCTCTGTTTGTCTGTTAGTCTGTGTTTGTCTGTTTGTCTGTTTGTCTGTTTGTCAGTGTCAGTTTGTCAGTTTGTCAGTGTGTCAATTTCTCTGGTTGTCTATTTGTCTGTTTGTCTGTTGTCTTGTTGCCAGTTTGTCTGTTAGTCTGTTTGTCTGTTTGTCTGTTTGTCAGTTTGTCTAGTTGTCTGTTTGTCTGCCAATCTGACTGTCTGTTTGTCTGGCTGTCTGTTTTCCCCCTGCGATAGTAGAGATAGTAAAGTAAGATTCAAAACTTTGCAAATGACAAAGAGCATTATTTTGACTGGGCCGAGACTTGAACCCGCGACCTCTGACACCCCCCCCCCCAAAAAAAAAAAAAAATTAATTAATTAATTAATTTTTTTTTTAAATGTGCCAACTAATTGTTTGGTTTTTGTTTGTTTTTTGGTTCTTTTTGACAGAACTAGAATGGAAATTGTCTGAAATGGGTGCCGTGGTGACCACCCTGGAGGAAAAGCCGCAGGGAAAGACGAGAACCACGGTCAGTTATGCCGGCGGACGAGATCAGGACGGGGAGGAATCTGACGATGACGATTACTGAAAAGAAAGATAGGAATAATTGAAAAAATCAGTACAGAAATCACGACAAAAACATCTCACAGGTCCAACCAATTTCATTTCGATTGCAAAGCAAAACAATTTGACGGCAGTAGGTCGTGAACACGGGTTCAGTGTATGCGGTCTAACCATCCGAGGTATCCAGCCTTTAAGATGGCGATCTTCCCATATAGCGAACTTGACTTTTCCGGGGTGGGGGCGCCAGTCAGAAGCAATTCAACCATTAAGTGCCGTATATCTCCAGGAATGGTTGACATCCAAAAATCAGAATGGCAACTTTGAAAATTTTATCAGCACTTGGAATTTTTTTTTTATACATGTACTAATTTCTCGATTTTTTTATATTTATGAAGGGACATTTACTTCCATAGAATTTTTTTTTCAATCTGAAAAGGTTAGGCTTGACATTTTAATCCTGGCAGGCCCTTTCAATGCCTTTGAGAAAAGTCCTGCTAGAATTAAAATTCCGTATCCTTTTCATTTTCAGATGTTTGTATTTAAAGTCATTTTAGCTAATAGGCAACTGTTTTTGTATTTTTCCATAGATTATATATTTGTTTTATTATTTTAGTCTTTTTTTTTTTACAATGAAGCTATTTTAAGGTGAGCACAAAACAATTTTTATTTGTATTTCACAATTTACATAAGAATCCGCATCCAGAATAGTTTTTGGCCACACCCCTAAGGCACACTATCATCATGAATATTCATCATATGAAATAAATTATTCAGTGATTATATGATTATTCATACCCTATTCCGATTTGAGGGTGGAGTTACTTTGTATTCTTAGACTTATGGATGCCTCTTTCTCTCAAGTCTCGATGGCTTATTGAACATGTCTATAAGGTGTTGTGTGATGTCGGTTTTTTTTTTAGTCATACCCTTTGGCCAGAAAAAGGTTATTTGAAGAGATTTAAAATCATTCTGCCTTTGAAAAAAGGTCCTGCTAGGATCGAATCGTCCAACCCTACTAATTTTTGTTACTTGCATTTTTGCATATTTTTTGTGTGATTTCTCTAGGTATAAAATCACTTTTAGGTGTAAAAACATTTTTTTTCTCTATTAAATTCATGTCACAGAGACCAATTTTGTTACCCTCACCCAAAAATGAAAAGAAAACTGAAGGGTACATCCCCCAAATGGTTGTCTTTTCCTCGACAACTTTGGACATCTCATCATCATTTGAATCTTCCTAATTTGTTCCTAGGAAAATAATATTTATTTCTGAATCAGAGTGATATACAAAAATGTTGCAAACTGCTTACTGACTAAAATTACCAAAATGCAAATCTTAAAATTTAGTGGGCCTGACGTTTCGATACTAGCAGGACCTTTCTCAAAGGCAGTTTGATCAGTTTGGAAGTTTTGTATCCACTGTTTCCGATAGAGAATTTCTCCCAACTTTTTGTTTTGTTTTAAGAATGTTAAATGTTTATGTCCTTGGTACATATTCACGCTTGGGTCTGCAACTTTTGATGCATTTGTGAATGATTTGATAAGTTATGAAAACCGATAGGAAAAAAATATATAATTATTTTGTGGAGCGCGTGCGCCATCCCTTCTCTGCCGCCCTCTCTTGGTGAGGTCTGTCCAGTGAGCCCTCACGTGACAGGCAAGAGATCAATGGATCACGCCGGCCTCCAACGCGGGGACCCCCTGCGTGCGGCGCGCACGCACACGACCGGTCGCCATGACGACAGCGTCACCAGCCATTATCTGCCCGGCAAGAAAATGTGGCCTAGCCAAAATAAGCCTACGTGTGTACAATGTACACAACTCCGGCACAGGCAACGGCAGATCTTTTATGAGTTTTGGGCACCAGCACAGTACATGTACAAGGTTCGATGAGTCTGCACATTGACTCGTGTTGTTGCAGCATCGATTTGTATAGAGGGTGGTTTTATTTGTGAGAGGGGCCTAAACAAATTTGGGCTAGAAAAATTGGAACACAGCTGGTGGCTTGGCAGCGGATACAACAACAGACCCGGTTTCTGGAGATGAACTTTTGAGGACCGAAACTCTGCATCTGGCGAGTAGGATTTTTTATTTCCTTAACCGGGGCAGGATTTTTTTTGTTCTCACTGAGACAAGGACTGACTTGCCCGTGTTGCTCAGTGTTGTGCGTTCCTCTTCTGCAGCGAGGTTTTGTTCACTCGAGCAAGGAGAAAAAGGATTTCACACGGAAAGGATTTCACACGAACAGCACTGCCGACAAGTCGACGCCGAACTCTGAACTCAGAGAAGTCAAGAGGCGAAAGATACACCTTCGGTATATTCGACAACGCCTGCGTGCATCCGATGCACAAGTTCTGAGGGAAGTATAAACTAGCCTTTGAGAAAGGTCCCGCTAGGATCGAAACGCCAGACCCTCTAACTTGTGAGATTAAAGTATACATTTAATGAGGAAGCAATTCTCCCAAAAAAACTGGACTCAAAAAAACCCACAACATCTGAAGTCCTTTGTGAGATACTTCTTACTCCAGTGAGGAACAGGAAATTTGTCAGAGCCGAGTCCGACTGCCGTTTCGAGAAGCTTCTCAGCAATATTTTTTTAACGAGCCTGCAGATGAAAATTCATTCCCCGCTTTTGGGGAGTCGGGAACTCGCCAGACGCAGCGGCAGTGTGCAAACAGTGGACTCCTCATTCGCGGGTAAATAATTCATTTCGTCGGCGTCTTTCGTCTGGCAAAATATCAGGCACTATTATAATTATCCCCACTATCTCATCTGAGAACGAGCCGTCATTTGTTTTGTGCCGACCATTTGTTGGGTTGCCTAGCGATACCTTCATTCTAAAAAAAATTGAGTCGTGTTTTTTTTTT
The DNA here is from genome assembly GCA_949987565.1 of Luidia sarsii. Taxonomy (NCBI): domain Eukaryota; kingdom Metazoa; phylum Echinodermata; class Asteroidea; order Paxillosida; family Luidiidae; genus Luidia; species Luidia sarsii. Next base: position 9,823,062 of record OX465121.1, read on the forward strand.
CAATTAGCATCGACGCTGTCATTTTCGTAGACAGGTGCGTTGGGTCATTATATCCCCCTATCGCACGGCCGTCACCCAGTTAGATTGTGATTAACGACTGCCGATTCTCACCGCACGGATTGCAAAGGGACATGATTATAATTGCCTCGTCACTCTGTATCTTCAGTTTCGACGGGTGAGTTCGCTGGGAATCTGTGGATCGCAGATCAGAATCCCCTCCCAAAAAAAACATTTCTGAGCCACAGGACTTTAGACTGAAGCCTACAGATATTTTTTTGAAACTCAGCAATTTGTGTGCGAAGCGGCCCCATAACGCTCAAACCGATTCACTCTTGTCCCACCTGAAGTGGATTCACGAGATTAGAAATTAAACAGTTGGAAGCGACCATTTCTTTCCCCAGGAGTCTATGAACGAGAATTGTTTATTTTAACATTCACCTATTCGAGAGTTCACTTCCCCCTCTCCATTTTTGAAACTGGATAGCTCATCATCTATGAGTACAAGTTGAAGTGCAGGACTGCGTGCGGAAGTTGTATCTTATTTTCATTGGAAGGAATTCTGTTGGAGGGAACGGAGACTTCGGAGAGGAGATTATGGCGACCGGCGAAGACTCATGGAAGCTGTCGGAGCCGTTGGTGCTTCCGCGCCAGCCTCAACCTTTCGCCGTGATCAGCGAGCATTGGCAGGACAAGCTACAGATCAGCTCGCCCCGTAAGGGCGGGGAGCTAGCCCAAGCCGGGTCGAGGGAGGACGGGGAGAAGGGAGAGGAGGAGGACCTGTACAGCTTCGGCGAGGTGTACGAGGAGAGCCTGTACAAGCTCATCCACAAACACCTGGAGTTGGACACCCACGATCGCCTGGCGTATGTGGGGGCCAGCAAGGGCAGCCTTGCCGCGAAGATTAAGGAGCGGTTCTGCCTCCTGCAGCCGATGGTGAACATCTTCCCGGGGCTGATCCACTACCAGGAGACGCCCAACCAACGCCTCCTCCCCTTCAAGATCTGCCACGTGGGAGCCGAGGAGTACTTCCGCGAGCTGGCCGAAGGTCTGGCTAAGGAAGGCGGTGGCGGGGCGCCCCCTTTCGACAAGATCATCCTGAAGGAGTGTATGGACCATGTCAGTGAGCCGCGCATCACCTTCGCGCACATCATGCGCACCCTGGGCGAAGCGGGGAAGCTGCTGATCATCCACCGGCCCGGCCCCATGAGCACGCTGCCCGTCTTCGGCGAGGCGTCCCGGCGTCTCGTGGAGAGCGACTCGGACGAGCCGTACATCAAGATCCTCCGCAGCCTCCAAGAGATTGGCGTGGATGCCAAGTGGGAGGTAGAGACCCTCCCCGTGCGCATGCCCAAGGTCAAGTGGCTGGCCATGCTACAGGAGCGGTTCCCGCCGCAGCTGGAGATCGTCAGCCACCGCCAGATCCAGTCTGGCCTCCGCGAGCTGACCGAGGGCATGTTCAAGTACCAGGGGGAGGAGGTGGAGTTCTTCGATCGGCTCCTGCTCATCACCGCCTCCCACCGGCGGAAGGACAGCGAGTTCCCGAGCATCCAGCGCCACGGAGCGGCCGCAACCAAGCCCTACCCGGGCCTCATGGACATGAAATACACGCTAAAAATCACCGGCGACGTCTACGGCCACGTGCAGAAGAGGATCGACCAGGAGGAGAAGAAGGGCAAGATTTTTTTCTAAAACTTTGACCGGACCTGGACTTGAAGCTGAGACCTCTGGATTGAAGCACCAGTGCTCTTCCATCTGAGCTATCCAGCCCTTAGATGGTGACCTTCCCTAATAGTCATCTAGTCTTTGCCGGGGTGGGGCACCAGTCTGAAGTAATTCAACCATGAAAATTTGAGAAAGAATTTTTTTTCTGGACCGGGACTTTAACCTGAGACCTCTGGATTGAAGCACCAGTGCTCTTCCATCTGAGCTATCCAGCCCTTAGATGGTGGCCTTCCCTAATACTAGTCAACTAGTCTTTGCCGGGGTTGGGGCGCCAGTCTGAAGTAATTCAACCATGAAAATTGAGAAAGAATTTTTTTTTCTGGACCGGGACTTGAACCTGAGACCTCTGAATTGACGTACCAGTGCTCTTCCATCTGAGCTATCCAGCCCTTAGATGGTGGCCTTCCCTAATACATGATACATGATAGTCAACTAGTCTTTGCCGGGGTCGGGGCGCGCAAATTCGACCACTGAATTCCATGAATTTTCCCTCTTTATGAAAACTTTATTTTGGGGCTTGCATTCCCCTTTAAAATAATAATTATTGAACATTTAAATAATCTTTTGGCGTAAATTGCAGTCTGGGGATGTCGCCATTAATTCATATGAACTATGGTGACATTTATTCATTCGTTTGCATCAAGTTGATATTAATTTGCATCAAATGATTGCATCGAATTCATATTCATTTGCATCAAATGACTAATCATTTCCATCGAATTCATATTAATTTGCTGGAAATGAATATTAATTTGCTGTAAATGAATATTAATTTGCTGTAAATGAATATTAATTTGCTGGAAATGAATATTAATTTGCTGGAAATGAATTTTAATTTGCTGGAAATGAATATTAATTTGCTGCATCGAATTGATATTCATTTGAAGTCAATGAATATTCATTTGAAGCCAATGAAATTCATTGCTGTAAATGAATATTCATTTTCATCAATTTGATGTTCATTTGCATCAAATGACTATTCATGTCATCAAATGACTATTCATTTGCATCAAATGACTATTCATTTGCATCAAATGAATATTCATTTGCATCAAATGACTATTCATTTGCATTAAATGACTATTCATTGGCATCGAATTGATATTCATTTGAAGCAAATGAATATTCATTTGCTGTAAATGAATATTCTATTTGCATCGAATTGATATTCGTTTGATGCAAACTAATAGTCATTTGCATCAAATGTCTATTCATTTACATCGAATTGATATTCATTTGATACAAATGAATATTCATTTTTATGCAATTGAATATTCATTTTTATGCAATTGAATATTCATTTTTTATGCAATTGAATATTCATTTGATGCAAATGAAGTCATTTCCATCAAATGAATATTCATTCACATATATTCATATAAATTTGCATCGAATACATTTGCATCAAATGAATATTCATTATTTTAATTTCCATCAAATTCCATCAAATTAACATGAATTTAATTTGTAACTCGACAGCCTTCCGCTAGATTAATCTTGGCTCAGCTGTAATTCTGTGACCTGTTTAGGGGAAATTATAGTAACGAATGTCAACGTTTGTCTGTACTCGGCTAAAACGCTTTTCATGATACGCAATAAATTCTATCAAGGCAAGCAACAAAATGAATTTGGTGTAGTTTTTAAGTCTTCTTTTGTGCAGCGGCATACAATATATCTTTTTAGGAATTATTAAAGGTAATCATATTTGTTTGAGGGATCGACCTTCAACTAATCGTCCAAAGGTGAGAACTATGGAACAACAGGTGCTGATGTGAGGCCTCTACCCTCTATGGCGATAGAGGGCGCTATTGATAAACTACGGTAAGAGTCGTGGGGAATTACAATTATTTTGGAATCAGATTAACATAAAATTATTATAGATTAATTTCGAACTGTATTAATATAAGTATTCTTTAATTAGTATTCTTATATCAATGGGATTGAACGTTATATCGTTTTCCCTGGGAAACGATATAACTTTTAAATCCACATGTGACTTGTTCAAATTTAATTAACTTTATTAATTTCTCTAATAAATTTGCATAATTAATTCTATTCAAATGAATCCAATATAACACAGACAAGATGAACAGAAAGATCAAGGTACTTAAAAATCGATTTTATTTTATTGAAAAACTTCTATTGCAATCGATTCAAAATAATATAAATATATATCAATATAAATAATACATATTATATATAACATAAATATGTATTATGTATAATATCTAATTATACCTTAATTCAATCTACACATTTACAGCTGAATTTGAATAATTATTCTGGAAATACTTCATAGACTTGTTCAAGTCCAGTCACACCCATAATTTTTTCCCACGGCAATTATCTGCAGGAGGACACACCAAGGGGGCAGAACCAAACGGTCTGCAAAAAAGGGGGAGGGGGGTCATTGACCTCAAATCAAAGTTAGCCCTGATAAATTTGCATAACACAGACATTGGTTTCTGCCCCTTCTTTGCAGAAATAGATCCACCCCCTGGATTACTCCCAAAGTTACAAAAATCTGTCAGACTAAGACACGTATAACACTGCCAATTGATCCAAAATTCCTTTGATAAATCTACAAAAAATATAACTCCATAAAAAAGGACTATGCACAAAAAGCAAGGGATTACCCTGGTATTTTTTGTGTAACTTAAAATGTGTTATAATTCCTTTAAAAAAGGGACCCTGATGTTGAGGTTAACAATTCTAAGAGCATTTGAGATTTATTTGTTAAAACAATCCATTTCAAAGAGAAAAATTAAGGGAAAAACGATGATTTTTTCAATGATTTTAGAAAATACCGATTCATATCTTCAAAGATAGTCTCATACCTTGGAGACTTCCAGAATTCTTTTTCAATGAACTTTAAATGTTTCAGTGGGTAAAACGTCCAAAAAGATGCTCAGGATTGGCAAAACTGGGTCATAAATGGAGGTTTGATCAACCGAGGTTCATTTAGGCAACAATTACTAAGTCACCTTGAAATTTCTAGACTGCCTTCCTGTCTATTCTACAATTTTGAACAAAAATTGCAAGTGGTAACAACTGATTGTTTCCGGAATTAAATTCCACAATAAATGGTAGAAATATCTTCTCTTGGCTCCCTAGGCACTGTCTGGGTGGTTTCTAACGGCAACTGCGATTGGTCGATCCCGTCAGATCACCTATTGCTTGACCAATTGAGTGGGTCGTCTATGATGTTCTCGTGGATGTCGATGAACAAGGGGATGTAGGTCAAGAAATCCAGGAAGTCCACAGTTCCTTTGCCTTCACGGTTTAGTTTGTTGACAACCTGGTGGGAACAAGGGATAGAAAATATCTTATCAAAGGGTCTCTGCAATAGATATCACAGTCGAGCAAAATACACCCACAGAACGAGTGAAAAAAAACCCAGTTTTGATTGTTAGCAACATTGTAAAACAGTTCTGCAGCATGGATTAAAGTGATAAATTGTCTATTGCAGCAGCCCTTTAAGCATGTAACTGAGAGTGAGTGAGTGAGTGACTGACTGACTGACTGGCCCATTGACTAAATTGATCAATTGCTTAATTAAAAGGTCATTTCTAATCTTACCAAATCAATATGAGCGTCTTGGAGTCCGCCCGCCTTCAATTCAACAACCAAGTTACGGATGGGCACTTCACTTCCGTCTGACTCATCGTCTTCATCCGCGAGCAGGAAAAATAGTTCCTACATCACACAGACACATAAAAAGCATTACCAATCAACATCATTTGGACTAAATGATTCAAACAGAAGTTAAATTGGAAACACAAATGTATTCAAGGCAAAGTTTTATATTTTTGTCACTTTTTTTCCAATAATTTTTACTTGAGCAGATTCATCAACCCCAAAAGCTCAAAATAGAAATCTTTGGTTCATTGTTTCACTATTTCTTATTTCAAACTGAAATCTAGCATCAAAACCAGACCGGTTTAATTTTAGATGGGTATCAAAAATGGAGCTGAAAAGAGAATTCAAATTTGGAAAACAAATTTGGCATAGAAATATTTGACTGGACCGGGACTTGATCCCTGTGACCTCTGGTTACCAGTGCTTTCACCATCTGAGCTATCCAGCCATTAGATGGTGGACTACCCAATAAGAGTCAACTAGTTTTGTCGGGGCATGGGTACCAGTGTGAAGCGATCGACCCCTTTATTTGTTTGACTTAAATCCAAATCAAGGTTTTAAACGAGGAAATTGGCCAATGATAAATCAAGTCGTACCTTGGCCTGCTGCATTTTCACCTCCAGGGCTTCAAAGTTCATCTTGTTGATCAGCTTCCGAATGAAAGGCCTGCAATTACAGGGAACCAGTGAAAACAGTGGTAAAAAAAAACTGTGACTGCAGCAACTGAGACTGGTCTGACAATGTATCTGTACATGGAAAGGCTGTCCTTCACAACAGGGGCCAATTTCACAGAGCCGCTTAAGCATCAACTTTTGCTTAAGCATGAAAAACCGTCCTCAAAAGAATCAGGTTTCCAATCAACTAAATCAATCATGGGTGCTTAGCATAAAAAATACAAGTGGAACTTTGGCTGGCAACTTGATTTTATTTAGCAAGGCTTTTCGTGCTTCAGCAAATTTTTACGGTTAAAGTGGCTCTATGAAATCGTCCCCGGATACTTCAAGAGACTTGGTTCAGTGGGTAAAACACAGAAAACAAACTGCTTTCCTGAATGTGGACGAAAGAAGCACAGCTTTTTCTCCTCAATGACTTGGGTGGGAGGGGCCGGGGGGGGGGGGCGACTAGACTTACTCAAGGCGCGAGACCTTTTCCGAGAGCGCAGCAACAACTGTGAACAGCTTGAAGTCGATCCGGTGTCTCTGTGGCAAGTCTAACACCTTTTCAGGGAAGAAAGAAGGGTTAGGAATAAATTAAGTGTCCCTGGTTCCCTCACTCAAAGTTCCCTGATTCCCAGATTCAAAATTCCTTGGTCCCCTGACTCAATGTTCTTTGGTTCCCTGATTCAAAGCTCCCTGGTTCCCTACCTCAAAGTTCCCTGATTCCCTGACACAAAGTTCCCTGGTTCCCAGATTCAAAATTCCTTGGTCCCCTGACTCAATGTTCTCTGGTTCCCTGATTCAAAGCTCCCTGGTTCCCTACCTCAAAGTTCCCTGCATGATTCCCTGACACAAAGTTCCATGGTTCCCAGATTTAAAATTCCCTGGTCCCCTGACACAATGTTCCCTGGTTCCCTGATTCAAACCTCCCTAGTTCCCTCACTCAATGTCCCCTGGTTCCCTGACACAAAGTTCCATGCTTCCCAGATACAAAATTCCCTGGTCCCTTGATTTGAAGCTCCCTGGTTCCCTGGGTGATGACTTACATGGTAGACATATTGGCATTCTTTCTCTGTGATGAGGTAGCTGTTGACTTGCCTCAGTGTTGGCTCAAGATCTGTCACGTCAACTTCATGATCCTGCAATAAACAAAAAGGAAAGCCTCTTTGAATTGCTTGTCTGCCATTTTTCAGAGTTCAATTCAAATTTGCAAAAGGGCTTTGTGTGTACAAAATGCATTGGTTATGGCTATGAAAAGCACACAAGTCAATGGTGATTGGATGCAGCCGCGAGACAGCTAACCCGCATGGACCCATGTGTGCAATTCGAAGCCATTGCCAACAATATGCAGAGTACACTCAGCATAGGTCCCCAATGCTGGTTTGGGCGGCGTATTTCTCAGTCCCCAACAAAATCTGAGCCTCGGCCAAATCTATACCTGGATGGGGTTCATCTTTTGGTAAAGGACGCTCTGTTTCCGCCTGAAGTCGGCGTCTTTCTCGGCGCGGTTTTCACGACCCTGCCTCTTGAGGTTTTTTTCGACGACGGCGAATCGCGCCTTCTCCTCTGTCAAGATGGAAAAAAAATCAATCAATCAATCAATTAAAACAGATATTTGAACAAAAATGGCAAAGAAAACTTTGACCGGACCTGGACTTGAAACAGAGACCTCTGATTTCGCGCACCGGCATTCTAGATATCGGATGGAGGTATCCATGACTGCCATAATGATGTGATATTTTCTAAACTCACAAAACAATTGGCAACAATGAGTGCCCGGTGAAAGAAATCAATCAGTACACTATGTGTACATGCGAGTCAAACCTGACACAATTATAAATCTGTGTGGTTTTTGTTCATTAAGCTGAATATTGTTTTGTGGTGGGCTGAAAAGAGTCTTTGTTTTGAAACTTTGACAAAAGTGGTGCTCGGATGCAGATACGAGGGCTCGGTGCATAAAGCATCACCTCAGGCTCTCTGAATTTGGATGAGGTCCTGGCGCGGAGTGGTTCAAGAGTTTCATCTTACCGAGCAGGGAGGCGATTCTCTCCTGGGTGAAGTCGTACTTCTCTCTCGCTCTCTCCTGTTCCAGCGCCAGTCTCCGCACCAGAGGATCAGACTCCAGCTTTGAGGAAAGGAAAAACGAAATGAGTAAAATAAAAAGCCAAATTATAATCAGTGGCCTAATGTTCCGATCCTAGCAGAACCTTCATGGGGTAGGTGACCTATAAATAAAATCCTCAATAGATTGACAACAGAGGGCTTGGTCAATAGGTTGTTGTTTCAATGCAGAAGGTCTGGGCTCAAGGCTTCTAAGAAGGTGGTCAGTTTGGACTGGCGTTCCAGGTTGATTGAGCTTAGTGAGCTGTAATCGAAGTGTATTATACGTTGTGGTTACAAAATTTAGGGCTGAAAGTTATTACTAGCTAAACTGTAAGAGGTCAAGATAGTTTAGGAGTGATACACAACAGTATGGCCCTGTACAACACTATGAACATCTAAACCGTGAAAAGGGGGTGAAAATGTCATTCGCCGTGAAACTAAAAAGTCACTGTGATTTCACGGTGCATTTTACAGTGAATTCACCGTGAAAATAATCGCCTCTCTGACCTGATAAGGACATCTTCAGGACACTAAAGAGACCGTGAAAAAACCATGAATATCTAAGGTGGCAAGCTCCAGCCTCGAGGGATGGCTAATTCAATTACCAGTAGGGACCACCAGCCCCCCATACAGGTACTGCAACATGTCCTTGTAACTGTCACTCCCAGACACTTCTAAATTGCCTCTAGCCATTTACCACCAGGAATGTGGCCTTGGAGACCACTGGTGAAAACACCGTGAAAATGACTTGGCTATAACTGTGTGCCATGAAATAGGGGTGAAAACACGGTGAATTTTCTTTTCACGGCTAAATGACATTTTCACCCCATTCTCACGGTTCAGATGTTCTTAGTAAAAATTCATCGGCTATGGCTTCAGATTGCACACGAGCCAGTGGAGGGCTCTTGCTGATTTAACGGATGCATCCGATTCAGTCCCCCATTGACTCGTGCGCTACCACGAGCCAGAGCCGATGCCGATTGCAGCTAGGCTTACCATCTGGAGGTGGCTCTTGGGAAGTCGGGCCAGGACCCAGTCGTCGTTCTCCGGATGGACCTCCTCCCGGCTCGCCTCGTTCGAATTCAGGTAGCCCAGATCCTCCACCACCGAGACGAACTGCACCTCGCCTGATGGAGAGACAAGAGGAAGGTATAAGATCGTCGATTCTCAGCGAGAGGCATTCTAAAAAAGTGCAAATATGAACCAATTAAAGCTCTGACTGTGAATAAGTGCACTGATGAATGGCCAATTCCTAGTCATTTTTTTCTTTGTTTTTTTGACTTGAATTGAAAAAAAGCTGCATCCACTTTGTGTGATCCCCGGGCTGCTGTAGCTGAGTTTTACAACAATTGGTTGTTTGCATCTGAATAAAAGCAGGGGTGTGATCCCTGGAGATATACGGCAGAATTATGGTTTAATTGCTTCTGACTGGCGCCCCCACCCCGGCAAAGACTATTAGGGAAGGCCACCATCTAAGGGCTGTGATAGCTCAGATGGAAGAGCGCTGGTACGTTAATCCAGAGGTCTCGGGTTCAAGTCCCGTTCGAGTCAAAATTTTCTTTGCCAATTTTTCAATATGAAAGGCCTATTGAGTAACAAGCTGAATAGGGCCATTGCATCTACAGCTGTTGCCCTGAAGACCAGTTGAAAAATAAGTGCTCAGTCATCATGCAGCCTTTTTTCCCCCCAAGGTAAAAGTGGTTTAAGACTCAGCATTTCCGCACCTTTCTTCTTTTTCTTTTTTCCGCCTTTGGGGCTCTTCTTCTCCGCCTCTGTCGGGTCGAAGCCCGGCCGGAGCACGACGGGGAACTCCCTGCGGGCGTAGTCGGCTAGGGCCCGCCTCCGCGCCTCCTCAAGGTCGTCGACCTTCAGCCGGAGGGCGTCCGACTTCCTGTCTAGGCTATCCAGCTGGAAGGTCAGCTTGTCCAGGTGCTCCTCAGCCGTAAACTGAGACGGGAAAACAAACAAAATCGGGGGAAAAACAGTGACTCGACTTGATAAACTTAAAGGCCCAATACAACATTTTTAAAGGTCAAAAGATTGTCACAGTTTGTCTGTTAAACCATTAAACATAAAAAAAAAAAATCATGCGGAGGTTTTAGTTCAAATGGTGATCTGAGAAAGTTTAAAATGGTAAAAAACAGTCACGGTTTTTGCACCATTCTGTAGTGTTAGAAATAGTTTATGACTTGCGAGTAATAAACTATTTGACGGTGTTTGAGTGAAGATTTCTAGAGAAGTACAGCATCCCAGACCGTAAGATTACAACCAGAGGATTCTATCATGACCATCTACAAACTGTGTAAATTAGAAGGAAATCTGTGGATATCAATGTTTACAATGTTGTATTGGGCCTTTAACCCTTACCCTACCCTTTTTTTTTTGGGGGGGGTATATAAATCGCTTATGTGAACAATAGCCCTCCAGAATTTAAGAAAAATTTCCCGAAGGCCTATCAATGGTCCACAGCATCTGACCAGATAACTTATAAATAGTGATGGTAAAATAAATCAATTATACTCACTCACTCACTTAGCGAGTGAGTATAATTATGAGAATATGGGTTTCTTTTCTGTTATTGTGGGGAGGAGGTTGAGCTTTACATACCGGATCTAGTGCACCAAAGAAATTGGTCGGTCGGGCGTTGCCGTCCCGCTTGGCAACCTCGTCCCCACCATCGCCCTCCTTCCCGGAGGCCGTCAGCACCATGGGACTGACGTAGTCCTCTTCGTTAATCGTCCCGGACGGCCGGAACGCTCGGGCGAACTCGTTCCCGCTGCCGGCCCGGTCGTCGTTGCTTGCGTAGCCCGAGGTTTCCGTGGCGATGGAGGCTTCGTCCGCGTCCGGCTTGGCGGCCTGGGGGGCCCCGAGGTGCGACAGGGTCGGGACACTAGGGGGCGCCGTTTCCTCCACCTTGATGCCCTTCTTGCGGAGGGCGCCGTTGAAGACGTGCTGGTAGTGCGGCACCCTCTGCTTGCTGTTCAGTCAAGGAAAATCAACCAGGTAAAAGTCGTCAGTTTTCCATTCGTCAGTCTAGAAGCTGGTTGGATTAATCAGGTTTGTCACAAAATGTCACCTATGAATAGCTCACTGTACAGTATAGTCACCCTCTGTCACTATCTGTCACCTAACCCTACTCTATAATGCAGTATGGGGCTGGATTCATCAGCATTTGTCACAAATTGCCACCAATAAATATCTCACTGTACAGTATAGTCACCCTCTATGTCACCATCTGTCACTTAAACCTTGCTCGATAATGCAGTATGGGGCTGGATTCATCAGCATTTGTCACAAATTGTCACCAATAAATATCTCACTGTACAGTATAGTCACCCTCTATGTCACCATCTGTCACTTAAACCTTGCTCGATAATGCAGTATGGGGCTGGATTCATCAGCATTCGTCACAAATTTTCACCAATAAATGGCTTTCTGCAATCTGCAAAGTATAGTCACCCTCTGTCACCATCTGTCACTTATCCCTACTCTATATAATGCAGTATGGGGCTGGATTTGTCCGCATTTGTCATCAACTGTCACCTTCTCTCATGTACTTGTGTCTGTGTGCATGAGCTAATGTCATTGACTGTCACTTAAGCCCACCCTTCCACACAGCATTTGGCCATGTGAATGAGTCACTGTCACTAAATGTCACTTCCACTTACTGTACGATGCAGTATTTGGCCAGGTAGTCCAGGGCATCCACCATGACAGGCTCCGGGCTCTCATCGCCTGAGGGTGTGGCAACCGTCTTGCGCCACTTTCTCTTCTTCGGTCTGCCAGAAGATAGACAAGAACAGATTACAGTGAGACAGCAAAAAAAAAAGAGCCAGAAAGAGAGAGAGACAGAGACAGAGAGACAAAGACAAAGAGACAGAGAGACAGAGAGACAGATAGACAGGGCAAGAGATGAGCCAGATAGAGAGACAGAGACAAAGACAGAGAGACAGAGAGACAGGGCAAGAGAAGAGATGAGCCAGATAGAGAGACAGAGACAGAGACAGAGAGACAGAGAGAAAGAGTGACAGAGACACAAAGAGACAGAGATACAGAAACAGAGAGACAGAGAGACAGAGAGACAGAGAGACAGAGAGACAGAGAGACAGAGAGACAGGGAGACAGAGACACAGGGCAAGCGAAGAGAGCCAGATACAGAGAGACAGATCGAGTGACAGAGAGACAGAGAGACAGGGAGACAGAGACACAGGGCAAGCGAAGAGAGCCAGATACAGAGAGACAGATCGAGTGACAGAGAGACAACAAGTGACAGAGAGACAGAGAGACAGAGAGACAGAGAGACAGAGAGACAATGACAGATAGACAGAGAGACAGAGAGACAGAGACAGATAGACAGAGAGCCACAGATAGTGAGACCCAGATATAGACAGAGAGACAGAGATACAGAGACAGAGAGACAGGTAGACAGATAGACAGAGAGCCACAGATAGAGAGACCCAGATATAGACAGAGAGACAGAGAGACAGAGAGACAGAGAGACAGCAAGAGAGAGACCACGGGAGTTGGTCTTTGAGATAGAGCAAGAGAACAAGAGAGCCAGAGGGAGAGAGAGACAAACAGAGCAAGAGAGCAAGACAGCTATATAACGAGCCAGAGAGAGAGAGAAGAGCCTGAGAGTGTGAGAGAAAGAGAGAGAGACATAGAAACAGAGAGAGAGAGCACGAGAGCAAGAAACCTAGAGAGCCAGACAGCCAGAGAGGGAGAGAGACAGAGACAGAGAGACAGAGAGACAGAGAGACAGAGAGACAAAGAGACAGAGAGACAGAGACAGAGAGACAGAGAGACAGAGGCAGAGAGACAGAGAGACAGAGTAAGAGAGCCAGAGAGGAGAGCCAGAGATATCGAGAGACAGAGAGACAGAGAGACAGAGAGACAGAGAGACAGAGAGTAAGACAGAGAGTAAGAGAGCCAGAGAGGAGAGCCAGAGATATCGAGAGACAGAGAGACAGTTCGAGAGAGAGCCCACAGGAGTCGGTCTGTGACCTTACTTGTACTGGGCACGTCTCCGCCTCATAATGATGGGCTCGAGGGTCTGGGGCGGGGTCAGGGGAGGGGGCTCGGGCGTCGGCTCAGGTGTCGGCTCGGGCGTGGCCACCACGGGGGGCAAGGGTTCCTCAACCGGCAGCTCCGGCAGGGGCGGGACGATGGGCTCATCGGGGGCAAGGGGGAAGGCCGGGGCTTCGCTGGGCTCCGGAAGCTTCTTAATGACCGGCATGACGAAAGGTTTCGACTTCTACCAGAGAGGAAAAATTGATAAAAAGGAGAGAAGGGGTTTCAAAATGAGATTTAAAAGGTATTTTTTCGTGATGAAAAATCATTTCTAGACAAAAATTACTCTGAATGTAGAGGGCCTGACGTTTTATTCCAAGCAGGAAATCAAAGGCAGAATCAATTTGTCTAATTTCTAAGAGATCCAAACAAATCTAATGAGAAGAAATTTTGAAAATTAGCAGAAAAAATTGGGCCTTGAACCTGAAACCTCTGGTTTTGTGAACCAGAACTCTTTTTTTCCTTAGATGATGGCAGAGGTCCTTGTAACGCCACAGGAAATAAAGCGTTGTGAAGCCCCCCAAAAAATGAGAAAATCGCTGCCATTAATCAGTCACCATACACTGAACACATCACTGACAAACAAATATAAAATAGCCCATAGATGGACAACAGAGGGCGCTACTGTAAACATTCAATCTATGAGGTTTCTCGGCATAAATGAAAATGACCTCTAAAAGAACAGAGATGGGAAGAGATGGTTAGAAGACATTTAGGCCTACCTTCTTGGGTTTTTCCGGTATTTTCTTGGCCTTCACAGCTATCGCTTTCTTGGCTGGCGCGGGTTTGGGCATCTTGGCGTTCCTGGTTTTCTTGGACGGTTTGATCACCGGGGCCGGGGGCTCTGGCTCTATAGAAATAAAGACGAAAAACGAGGGAAAATGAAAAAAATATTGAGGAGGAAATAGAGCCTTTCTCCTGAGGAAGAGGAGGAGGTATGAATTCCCCAAACATCGGGATGTGCCGACGTGCATCTTGCTGGAATCTCAGCAAAACTTCTGTCGAGACCAAGGCAATTATAGTGGAAGGTATGCGGTGACACCATGTATATCTCTTCTCTTTCAAGAAGGATGGCTCTGAAAAGAGCCGGTAACTCAACGTTTCGGGTAGTGTGTACTCTGCCCGTCGTCAGGAGACGACGGGCAGCAATCATAGTTCCCGATGATTTTTTTTTGGACATTTTTTTTTACGCGGTGGGTATGGTCTAGTTACCTTTTGGGGGAGGTGGTGGGGAGGGCTCGGGCGTCGGTACCCTGGGGGCTTCCGGTTCTGGGTCCGGCTCAACCTCGGGTTCCGGAACCGGATCGGGAGTGGGTTCCTGGGGCGGCTCTGGCTCTGGCTCCGGCTCTGGAACTAAAACAAAATAACACCAGTGAAAGAAAATGCGGGAGAACTAGAAAAAAACTGTCTCTTCCAATCCCTAACCTCAAAGAAAAACCCCCGAATATCGCGAGGAACGATTTTGCAAGAGCGATGGATGTGCATAACTTAAAAATCAAGTGAAGTCGAAGGTGTTTTTTTTCAGCAACACCCCCAAAAAGGCCAAATTTATACTTTTTTAAAAATTACCAAAATTTAAAAAACCCAATGTGAAAGACGATCCGGCTCTTTCAATGAAACTGAAAATTGAGGGAGTTAGGTCCCCCCCCCAAAAAAAAAAAATTGCTAGAGTGATGATGGTTGTGTTCAACTACGAATCAAGCAAAGTGAAAGGTGTGTTTCAAAGTGATACCAAAAAATACTGCAAACCACTAACTGGCTTAAAAGACCAACAAATTGCATCAACAAAAAAGCCTCAAAGCTTATCCGTGGAGAAAGTATATAATGTGGTCTTTGATCCTGTTGGTCTTGAATTGTGAATTACATTTTAATTTAAGTGGACATTTTTTTCAATATGACGCAAATGTGCAAAGAGATGGGTGTTGTGCATATTTATTGGCTGCGTGCGGTATGATTAGTTGGTGGAGATGGATTTACGTTTATGAACAAAATTTTCAATCAAATAATTAAACCACAGAAGAAAAAACTTGGAAATTAAAAGAAAAAAATATGAAATTGTTTCTAATCAACTAGAGTAAAATGGAATCTGACTGGGTTCTCTATTCAATTCCTATTCTTTCCCAAAAAATGAAAACATTTATGAACAACTATTTCGTATCAAACTAGTATGATCTGGTGCGAAACGGAAGATGAGATTTCTATTTCAGGCTATTAAAGGTGAAAGAATTAAGTGAAGATGAGTTCGCAGTGAATAACATACACACATGATCATTTTTATTTCTTAAGTTTGCGTTGCTCAATCTCCTGGCGGTAGACAGAGCATAGGCCTACCCCAAAAAGACCCATGGTAATCTGTGTAACCCAGAATGACATGGAAAGAATTGAATGGGAATGTGGGTGTGACTTTTGGCTGGTACCAAGATGTGAAATGCTGTACACTGTGCATTGTGTTTGGTGCAAACAATCTGACTTTCCACAGCTGACTACGAACATACCAGGCTGTCTAAAAGGCACTTGGGGAATATCCATGTACGGTCTGGAAGACTTAGGAGTTGGCTCTGAAAAAAGCCAGATTTTTTTGGGGGGGGGGGGGATAGGGGAGGCGTGAGCAGTAAAGATAAAGTTAGAGAGGAGGTACACATAAAAAACATTATCAAAGCATTAATTTGTCAGTCGATTAATAAGCCAGTATATATATAGAGAGGGAAAATTTGAATATCACTCCTCCAGTTCTTGTTAATAACTGGAAGCAAAGGAGGTATTTATTATTATTTTTTTGGGCAAATTCGTTGAAAACAAGGCTATAAAGCCACTCAAGGTTAAGGCCAATGAGAGAAGGAGATAGAGATGGACTCTGGAAAGTATTTAATAGAAAGGGAGTCATTTAATTAGTTCAAAGATCTTCGTTAATTAAATGTTAGAGAGTAATAAATTGGCAATAGCAGGCCCTCGCACCATCCACACCACGAGATGAGTTCTGCCCATAGAGCTCTGTATTTATAGAGCTACATGGTTCCACCTTATTTCATTTTCTACGGTGCCCGTAAAGGGACATGGATGATTTTGTTGTTGTTTCATTTTGCTCCCTCGAATTATCATTGCACAGGCTCCCACATGTGACTCATCTATTCATGAATGTGGGATGATATTTCAAGAATATGATAATTTGTTTCTCTATTATTAATTGACAAAGATACCTTAAGCACGGGCGATCTTTCCATCAAGCCCACATTGCAAAATGTATGGCTTGTGCGTTTGTTTTTATCTAAACTTGTTAAGAAGAGGTTTATACAATTTTTTTTATTATATTTTCGTGGGAGCGAAATCGTCTTTTGAGGGAACGACATAATGATTTCGAGGGAATCAAATCAACAAAAAAAACCAATATCATCGATGTCCCTTCACGGTCTCTGTACATTTCGCAAGCAGCACGTCCCCTCGTCCACTGGCTCCAACCTACCTGGCTCTTTCCTCTTCGTCTTTTTCCGTATGGGTTTGGGGGGTTTCTTACGCTGCTGTTTGGGTCTCGGCTCTCTCTTGGTCTCGACAAAGACTGGTGGCGATGGGTTAGGATATCAAGGAGACGGACAAGAAGGCAAGCAGGCAAGGAGACAAGGAAACAAGGAGGAAGCATGCATGTTACGAGAAGAAGAAAAAAAACCCAAATAGAATGACCAGAATATAAGGTAGTGGTAATATTAGGAGAAACAAATCAGGCAGTATGGAATAGATAACGATTGCAGAGTTCGCTGGGATTTGTTACTCAGGAAGAGTTTGCATCAAAACAAAACAAGACACATAAATCAAGGAAAACGTGACTTTCGAACATTTTTTTTTTAAATGGCAAAGAAAACAATGTCTGGACCAGGACTTGAACCCATGACCTCTGGATGTCCGTCTCAGGGCTCTTACCATCTGACCTATCCAGGCCTTAGATGGTGGCATTCCGAAAATAGACATCTGGTCTTTGCCGGGGTGCTCCGCATATGAGCATTCATGATGCTAACGACCAATGAATGAAGAGATTCTAATTATGTATATGCAAGAGTCAGATACTTGAATCACTCAAATCCCGGTCAGTCGAAGGTTTCTTGCTCATTTTTTCCCAAACAAAAAAATACCCAGAAAGAAAAAGAATGGTATTAAAGTTACTATGTGTGAAATTTGAGACACCCGCAATGAGAGTTAACAGACAAACTGAAACGGATACTCAGCTTTGAAAATAAATTGAAAGAGGATGAGAAAGAAAGAGGGATGGTATAAGATCGGCATGCAAATTCCAGAATGTCTTCTTAAATTTGTTGTCTTGGTCGAAGAGGTGAGGTTTTCTCTCTTGGACGAGGGACGGGTAGGGGGGGTTTAGGATCGGAATATACCTACCGGGTTCTGGGTCGGTCTCTGGTGGCGGCGGCGGCGGCGGCGTAGGATTTCTCGGCGGTGGTGCCACTTCGACGGGCGTGGGGTCCCGGGGCGGTGGCGGGGGTGACGGGGTGGGCTCTTTGGGCGGCGGAGGGGGAGAAGGCGGCGGCGTGGGGTCGGCGGGCGGGGTCGGGGGAGTCGGGCTGGGCTCCGCAGGGGGCGGCGGCGGGGGTGTCGGGTCTTTCGGGGGCGGGGGCGTGGCTTCTTTGGGCGGAGGGGGAGGGGTGGGGTTCCTCGGAGGCGGGGCCGGGGTCGGTTCTTGCTTCACTTCTGCGTGGCGGAGGACAAGACCGAAATGAAATGTTTATGGGAGGGAAAACTCGCTTAATAGAAGTCTTATCCACATGGCCAGCTATTACATTCTTAGAATTGGGAATAGTCTCCCTGACCATGTCGTTGGTACAATCTCCTGCAATGGTCTTGAAGCTTTCAAAGGCCGATGACATACATTTCTCCTTACGTAGTAAACACATTTTTTGTATTCTTTATTTTACCATCGGAACAGTACGGCGTTGAATGCTGCACTTTCGCGAAACAAATGATGCGGTTTTCACGATTTTCTCGAGATTCAGTTGGCGGATTGAGCTGAAATTTTCACAGGTGTGCTATTTCATGAATATGTTGGATCAGACAACGTATGGATGCTATTCTTTGACTTCGACCAATGTTGTGTAGGGGCTTTAATTAAGTCAGATTTCTAAAACTTCGCATTAAATGTTCCCTTTCATTTGTTAAACAAAGGGATTACAATGAAGAAAATGCCACAGGTGTTTCGACAATTGACGTATGCATGATGGGTGTGCACAATACATGTGTTGATGGCTTCACAAATAATTTGCACACAATGAAAAAAAAGTGCTTCAATAAACTTGTGTTGTGAATAAACAAACTTGTGTTGTGTTTTCAATAAACTTGTGTTGTGGTACATGTGTTGAAGGATTTAAAAACAAATTTGAGTGACTCGGGTCGTGAAAACATTTTGTGCATATTGCCGGCACACCAATGGTAGTGATTGCGAATGGAGCCACAAAGTGCAACGGTAGACAAACAAAGACATACA
This sequence comes from Luidia sarsii, assembly GCA_949987565.1. NCBI lineage: Eukaryota > Metazoa > Echinodermata > Asteroidea > Paxillosida > Luidiidae > Luidia > Luidia sarsii. The sequence goes on from OX465121.1 coordinate 9,841,731, forward strand.
GTATTTGAAAATATTGTGATCAACAATCATGATTTCCAAACGTGTGCTCGGTTAATCATATCTATTTCCACCAATTCGTCAACAGTATCGGTGGAAACGTAAGCCAAGCTTGTTCTTCTCTCTGAGCAGTATTTATCAAGCTTTGGTAAATTTCTTTCTCATATTCACACACTAAAAACGTAAGTGCGTTGTGGGTTTGTGCGTGTGGCACGGCAAGTTATGAATGCAGGCGATTCGCAAAAGAGCGCCCTCAAGAGTTTGCAACGCGTTGACCAATCACAATGCGCGGGAACGATCGATCCAAAGCACGTCTGGAAACGACATTTTTAATACGCAGTGGCTGTTGTTACGGCAGTCGTCCGTGTGGTTCCCTGACTTCACAGTATTTGTCAGGATGTTTAGCTCTTGGAACCAGACTATCAGCTAATAGACTGGTTCAACCAGCCTGCAATGCTGACGAAATACAATCAAGTCAGGGAACCACACGGACGACTGCCGTAACAACAGCCACTGCGTTTTTAATAAAGTCTTTATAATGGAGATCAATGGAGTCGACAGATTCCGCGCATTGTGATTTTGTTTATGGCCGACGCGTTGCAAACTCTTGAGGACGCACTACAGTGAATCGCCCGTTTTTTGAGTGATCATTTTGCGAGCGTACCACGTGTCTGCGACGGAATGCTATCGATCTGATGGTCTTTGTCCTCGTCGACAGACGACGAGGCACGTTTTGTATCCTTGGTCTCCCTGACGGCATGTGTTTCCTCCACTACGCGGGCACGATAAAAAAGTGGATTTTTTAATTTAAAAAAATCGATTTCCAGCCGTGGATTGATTCCGTCACTTCTGGCGGATACACCGACGGCTAACGCGAAAATTACGGCCGTAACTGAGACCGTTGCCTCTGACAAAAACAGTGGGAAGTTTTGCGCTCATATGCCACGTAATTAGTCGTCTCTTTCGAGATGGAGTGTGGCTCTGAGGAGAGCCGGTAACTCAACGTTTCGGGCATTGTGTACTCTTGCCCGTCATCAGAAAGCTGGCTGGTGACCCACGTGGCTTCCGCCACTGTCTTATCTTATCTAACTTTTGGCGAAAAAAACTACATAAAAATTCTACAAATTATGATATGATTTTTGTAAGTGTTGAGGTCATTATTTTCAGGAGTAACTCAGAGAATTCGACCGAGATTGGCAATTAATATTGACTTTTGTAATATGCAATTCTAGGGCCAATGGAAATCCTCTTTTAATACTGACGTAACATTCTGAGTACTTAGATTTTAATGATTTCATGAAGAAAATGTAAACAAATGAAATTGTAAAATTTAATGCAATTTTCATCACTTTCTGGCACATTGCCTTCAAATTATAACATTGTGAATGCTGTTTTTTTTCTCAATCGTTTACCTTTCTTTACTTCTTTCAAGGGCTGCTTCTTCTTCCTGTGAACAGAAAATATCAAACAAAGAAAATTACCATACCAGAAGAGAAACAAGAGACACGAAAACAAAAAAGAAAAATCTTGCATTAGTATGGGAAACTGCAACTTGTGGGATTGATTTAGTTAAAAATTATACACTTTTGATCCTAACATCCCTCAGGCTAAGATTTGGAGGTGACATTTCACTGACAACATGATTGAAAGTGTGTATGATTCGCTTTTTTTTTCTTCCTTAAAATTCATGCAAATGTCCCAATTCATTCTGCCTTTGAGAAAGGTCCTGCTAGGATGAAAACGTCAGGCCCTCCTCATATTGGATTTCTGCATTTTGGTAATTTTAGTCAGTAAGCAGTTAGCAGTAAGCAGTAAGTAATAATTATGTTTGCATATTGCCCTATTTAATTCAACTGAGACAAAAGAAATCACATGTTATAATAATAAGTGTCACGGGTGTAGAACGAAGCATCAGTCACAAAGCAATCTGCATAATTATTCAAAAACAGGGGTGGCTCATCCACTGACCAAATCCAATGTGCACACAAAAATGTGAACCTGTAAGAATAAATCACCGTGAAAACAGCACAAAATGAAAATGATGTCGTGGTGAATGTGTACATGAAATGATGACGAACGCAAAAACGATGAAAGTGATTAGTTGTGAACAGTGGCTCGAAAAGTCCTGGCGTCCAGGTGTTGAATCCAAGGCTGTTTATGACACGGATGGTTCGGCTCGGTGGTACTGGGCTTCGTTTTCTTGCACCCTTCACAAGAGTGCGCCCTCAAGAGTTTGCAGCACGTTGACCAATCACAACGCGTGGAATCTGCCGACCCTTTTAAATCCATTTCTCCACAAGGACGACACAGATTCAGGTATGGGTGTCCACTGGGCGTGAATCTAGTGCCTTGTGGAGACCTAGTCCAATAGGTTGAATAGGTCTCCACCGGGAAATTGTAAAGGTGTAAAGGTCTCCCGTGACAAGATTTTCACGAAACTGGTATTTGAAAAATAACTCAAACGGGAAAGTTGTGATGGGTAAGAATCCATCGCAAATTGAAGTGTTATGTATATATACGGACATACGGTCCAAATTTCTACCCAGGAAAGTGAATGTTGTTGAAATGGGAGAATTTTTAAAACGTCGTTTCTCACACGGTTGTATAGTGCACGAGAACAAAGCAATGTCTCCACAAGGATACAAAAAATGGGTAAAGGTGTACACGTTCGTGTGAACATGTTTCAAAACGATCGTTCATGCCGGAAACCCAGGAAACTCGCGCATTCGATTGGTTAATTCTGCTCTCCGTAGACCATCCGTGCTAGGAAAAACAAATCCCGTGTGGTGCATGCTTCACACGGGGTGTTGGTGCTGGTGGTGACGTCACGCCACCGTGGCTGGCGGGGCGGGCTGCCGGGTACCAACTTACACCACTGGTTCCCGCTGTCTTTTCTCGTCCCTCTGAACGGCGGGCGGTTTGCCGCGGTCCACCTTGCCCGTTCTCCGGACGGGGGCGGGAGGGTCGGGGGCCTGGAAGACCTCCTTCTTGACCGGCTGGGGTTTTGCTTTGACGACGGGTTTCGTTCTCTGGACGACTTTGGGCGGGGGCTCGACGGCTTTGGGTGGTGGGGGCGAAGGCTCTCGAACGATCGGTTTTCTTGCGTTCGGGGAGGAAGAAACATTATTGCTCTTGACAAAAATGACCATGACTGAGGAAAGATATTGTATATGTACAGTGGAACATCGCTATTACCAACATCCTTCTTGCGTTCGGGGAGGAAGAAACATTATTGCTCTTGACAAAAATGACCATGACTGAGGAAAGATATTGTATTTGTACAGTGGAACATCGCTATAACCAACATCCTTCTTGCGTTCGGGGAGGAAGAAACATTATTAGTGTTCGTTACAGCACTTGCGGCCGCATGTCGGGCAAAATCCAAGATGGCGTCCGCGCATTAGAAGTGCGCCCTCTTGTGATTTGGGGTGGGTTAAAAAAAATGCGAAATCGCCTTAAACAAGGCTGAAAAGCCACTCAATTAAGGTTCAGGGCTAGAGAAAGACGGAGAAACATAGGGACTCAGGAAAGCCGGAGATGGGAATTAACATTCCTTTTAAAAAGGCAAGATCGTAGGCTGGGGGAAAGCAAGAACCATGAAAAGAATTCCAGATGGAGGCAGAACGAGGGAAGAAGCCGTTCCGATACCTCTCCCTTCTACACCTTGGGACAGATAGAGTGTGTGTGGGTGAGAGGAGGCAAACAGCCTGGTTGGTCGCTTAAAATTTGTCCTAACTGGGGGGACCACGTCGTTATAATTATTTGTGTATAGTACAAAAAGGATGAAGTGAAGGGTGAACTTACTTCTTCGGAGGTGGCGTCTTGGGTCGTTTGGCTTCCGGAGGCGGAGGCGGCGGAGGTAGCGGCTCCTTCTCCACCTTCTTGATCGGCGGCTTGACGAACTTGGTCTTCTCCAGGACCTTCTTGGGCGGGGCTTGGGCAGGCTCCCGCAGGGAGGGGACGGGCTCGGGCGCCTGGCGCTTCTTGGGCTGGACGGGTACCGTGGGCTTCTTGGCGACGGCGGCCGGGGGAGGCGGCGGCGGCGGAGGCGTCTCCGGCCGGAGCCGCTCCTTCCGCTCGACTGGGGGCTTCCGCTCGGCCGGCTTCTTGAGCTCGAACCTCTCCGGCTCCTTCCAGGCCCTCCCGCCGTCGCCTCGCCTGCTCTCCGCCGCCTTGGTTGGGGCCTTGGTGGACTTGTTGACCTTGAAGCCGTCCGACTTGGGCACGTCCAGGTGCCGGTCCTTGCTGAAGGGGTCCTGGGCCTCGGTAGTCTGGGTCTCCGCCTTCTTCGGCTGGAAGGCCTTGGGAGCTGATGAGGTCGAAGATTCAGAGGAAAATTGGTGAAAATTACCCTCTCTCGATCTTTCTTCCCTGCTCTCTGTTTCTGTCTCTGTATCTCTCTTTCTATGTCTCTGTATCTCTCTCTCTCTTTCTCTCTCTCTATCTCTCTGTCTGTCTCTGTCTCTCTCTCTCTCCCTCCCTTTCCCTCTTCCCCCCCCCTCCCTCTTTCTCTTTCTCTCTCTCTATCCGATTAAATAAATCATTAATTTGATCCTATTTGAAAACATCTCAATTTTATCCTGTCTATTGCATCATGAAACACTTTGGGGATGGCCCCTAATAGTCTTTGCCGGGATGGGGGCGATAGTCAGAAGCAATTCAACCCATTTTCTTTCTTCAAAATTAGAACAAATTGAATATGCTGCCTGAGTCCGGTAGCATCGCCTGTCTCAATTTTTGTAACCAACAGAGCCAGTTTCATTTTTTCTTGTTGATGCTCCCACCTTTGTAGAGATGCTTCCGTCTCTCCCTGTCGTACTCCTCCCTCCTCTGCCGCTCTTCCTCCAGTCGCTGTTTCTCCCTCTGTCTCGCCTCCATCCTCCGCCTAGCCTCCTCCTCAAGCCTAGACTCCTCCTCCAGCCTGGCAGCTTTACACCGAAAGAAGAAGAAGAAGAAGAAGAAGAAGAAGAAGAAGAAGAAGAAGAAGAAGAAGAAGAAGAAGAAGAAGAAGAAGAAGAAGAAGAAGAAGAAGAAGAAGAAGAAGAAGAAGAAGAAGAAGAAGAAGAAGAAGAAGAAGAAGAAGAAGAAGAAGAAGAAGAAGAAGAAGAAGAAGAAGAAGAAGAAGAAGAAGAAGAAGAAGAAGAAGAAGAAGAAGAAGAAGAAGAAGAAGAAGAAGAAGAAGAAGAAGAAGAAGAAGAAGAAGAAGAAGAAGAAGAAGAAGACTTTTTTTTGACTTTTCAAAAGGAAGACTTTATTTCATTCTTTTGAAAATAACAGGAACTAAACCAATCAAAACAAAATTTACAAATAAAAGACTTGAAATGATAAATTAAATAAATGAACATAACACAAATAAACAATAAACATAGGAGAAAATAATATGTATAATAGTATAACATATTAGAGGTGTTTTGTAATACAAAACAAAATCAGTTGGAAGGGAGTTGTCAAAGTGGTAATCGAAAATAAACCGGTGATAGGTCTCTCCAGGAGCAGAGGTATAACACCATGTCTCGCTTACGCGGGCTGCTGCTCCCGAGAAAGAAAGTCACAAGGGTTTAATTTTCATAAGACAACGGTCCAAAAGGGGAAGTCAAATAAAGAGGTAAAAAAAAAGACATTATAGAAGAAGAAGAAGAAGAAGAAGAAGAAGAAGAAGAAGAAGAAGAAGAAGAAGAAGAAGAAGAAAAAAGAAGAAAAAACCACATCCAAAATGAGTAACAGTATGCTCCATTTCTCAAAGACATTCTGCCTTACTCTGAAAAAAATATAATTATTTGAAAGCAGGTCAAGAATAGGGACTTTTCATTCTGATCTGAAGACGTTTCTCACTAACCTTCTGACATGATAGATGTTCCGATCCCGGACGAGGAGCAGTCCGAGTTTTCCTTGGGGTTGTAGTCGGGCAAGAGTTGGCGTAAAACTGGCAGAAAAGTAGGAAAAAAGAAGAACCCCAAAATATCAATATTCATTCTGAAATGGTTGAGCTAATCGAGTATTTACATGATAATATTATATCAATGGTGACAATAAAATTTATAGCCTCTTTTTCTCTTTTTGTGGGGATTCTTTAGGACAACATTCAATGTTCTAAGATTTCTGATGAATATGTTTTTTGGTATCTTTTTCATTGGTTGAAGGGAAGTTTACAATTAAATTTTATCCGTACCTAAGACATTTTCGTTTTCATTGTGACATAATTGGGGATATCTGAGATCAACTTCTTTATTTCATTATTAAAAGAATATTGATTTTAAAAGAATGATTAATTTCTCTATTGAATACAATTTTCATATAGCATGACTGTAATGATCTTGAGAAATATTTAATGAACTGTAAACCTACCTGCCAGGCAAGCATAGCAGTGATCTGCAAATACAAAAATTAAAGAATGAAAAATAATTCAGATATCATAAATAATACAAATCCACATTACTAAAATCACTGTGATAGTTTATAATGATATCGATGAATAATATTCACTGGGAATTCATAACTGTTTTCTGAGAAAAAAAAAAAAAAGAATTTCAGAAAGACAAGGATAGATGTATGTATTGAATATTGGGTCGGTAAAAATGATGGGAAAGTGAACAGAAAATATCAATCTCAAAATTTAGTGGGTCTGACGTCTGTTTTGTCCTTGTCACTCTGCCTTTGAGAAAGGTCCTGCTAGGATCGAAACGTCAGGCCCACTAAATTTTGAGATTTGCATTCTGGTAATTTGGTAAAACATTTTTGTATATCAGAAAATATCTATGAGACTAAATCCGAGCGAGAGGAACAATTTATTGAGTTCAGTGAACAACATAAACACTTTGAAGATACATGTAGGTAGAGTGTACTCCCAAGTTAGGCTCACGTTGGTAATTCCTGGCTTTGTGATTGTCGTCGCCGTGGTGATGGACCAGGTCCAGGATCCACTGCGGGATCCGTGTGGGTTTCTCCCGCGGGACGGTCATCTCCTTGACCGGTCCCCGCGGCTCCCGAAACTTCTCCACCGACATGCAGAGGTCATCGTCGATGGTCACTTTGTCAGCTGTCATAGGGAAGGAGAATTCGTGAATCAAATCCTATGACTTGATTTACTTGGTAATACACTGACTGTCAAGGAGTTCTAGCATGAAAACGAATATTCATATTTATGTACATGAATATTCATGTTTATGAATATTCATGCGTATGTATATTCGTGAATATGAGTTTGAATATTCATGAATATGAATATTCATGATGTTTTGATATACACTGATTGGCAAATTTATATTTGGATATGAATAACCTATAAATATTCATGATATCGTGTAATACACTGAGTAATACACTGATTGGCAAATTTCGATTTGAAAATTAAAAGGTTATGAATATTCATAATTTTGATGGTTCTGTTTAGTGCATCGATTATTCACATCATTATTTTTGTAAAAAGGCCCCCCAAAAAAACATTTGCAGGAACACTGTTAGCTATACAGCCCTTAGATGGTGGCCTTCCCTAATGGTAAACTACAGTTTTTGCCGGGGTAGGGGCGCCAGCATGTTTTCGAAAATAAGCGTGTTCCTACATTAAGAGCAAGACAGCAAGCTTACCTGAGAATATGACAGAAGGCTCCTGGACCTTGGTTGCCTTGGCAACCGCATCCTCCTTGGAGACGAAGGCATACTTGGGAGGCTCCTTGTTGAAGAAGGCGAACCCTCCTCCAATCCGTCTCGGCTTGCTGTGATGGTAACTAGGCAACGCACAAAAATGGTTAAATAATTATGAGGATTTCTCCGTAAATGTTATTTATGTAAAAAAATAAAACTTCATGTCATTGTCATGATGTAAAATTGAACATTTTTTTTTCACTTTCCAAAACACCTTCTGATGAAGTCTTAAGCATCATTTTATCATATAAGTCCATTCCCAATGGCAAATGAAATAACTTATCTACAAAAATATTACAAGAACTTCCCCTCATTTTAAAGGCCATTATAAAGGCCATTTTAAATGCCATTTTAAAGGCCATTTTAAACTGGTAACCGTTTTCTTTTGATAGTTTTCACTGTTCTGGTTGATAGTTTTTTGCAATTTTCCAGAAACTTCTGAGATTTTTCTTTTGGGGGGGTGCGGGAACTCACTGCGGTGTCTTGCTCAGGGTGCATCCGAAGCAGGCACCGGGACCGAGAGCGTTCCGAACCTTCACCGCCACGAGCTCGTCCACCTCCTCCTGCCCCTCCTCCTCTTCCCCTGCCTCCCCGCCGCCACCACGGACCTCGATACGGCTCTCCGCCTCCGAGCCCAGTCCCTCGTCCCTCTCCGAGCCCACGAAGCCCCGGAGGCCGGCGGTGGCGGCGGCGGCGCCACGGCAGCCCTGGCAGAGGGCCGGCAGGGCGTGGGGTCGCTCGCGGATCTCCACCTCGGAGGCGGCCTTCGGGTGGAGGGAGGCCGTGCCCACGAACGGGAGGTAGGTGGGACGCTGTCGGCTCCCGTACGCCTCGTCGGCAGATCGGAACTTCTTGCTGAGTAGGGTCGAGGGAAAACTGGCCGACAGGTCTTGGAAAAGATTCTGGTACAACCTATTAAAATGTTACCAAAAAGATCAATAACAAAAAACAAAAAAAAACATTTTTACAGGCCTATGGAAATTGTTTAGCTCATTTATGAGAATAGCTTTGGTGATTTTTATCAAACAAATTTTTCAGATTTTTTTCATCAAACAAATTGAAGGCAAACTGGCTGGGAAGTTGATTTTTCAAGGTGTTCAAATTGCTTACTTTTTTCGAATTGTTTCAGTTTTTCAATTTTTTTTCATTATTCAAAATAATTGTTTATATTATTCATTTTTTTTTCACATTTGTCAAATTGTTAATATATAATTGCTCATTTTTTTCAAATTGTTTAAATCTTTCAAATTGTTAAGACCTATAGATTTTTCAAATTGTTAAAATTCTTAAAATTGTTTAAAGCTACTCACGTGTGCACGGGTAATGGTGGCAGAAACGCAACCCTCGTTTCATCTTCATAGGTTTCCTGTGGATCGAGAAAGGAAACAAAAATCACGAGAATATGATTAGTTAGACTAAGTTTATGCTTATGGTTTCATATTTCTTTCATTACTTTAAACGTTGTCGGAATGAAATTTTGTGTTTCGGTTTCTCCCTTTTCGATGATATTTCTTCAAAATTATCTGCAAAGGTTTTCTCATGTAACATAAACCGCTTAGAATTCATCCTTTTGAATTTGTTTTAAATAAATTCCCAGTCGTTTTTTCTTTGCTTTGTTTACATGAAATGGTAGATAAAAATTATCTTCAAATAGGACGGACAAAGAAGCCTCAGAAATCTGTCTTCTTTTCTCATCAGACGTCCTCGAGTTTTTTTTATTGCTTGGTTACATAGCTTCAATTGTTTAGATTTTCGGAGCGCATGATTGCTGAGCACTCCACTTTGTGTACAGAGACCCCTAGAGCGAGGTCTCAGTTGTAAACACACGTCCCAAACCAAAATCGACCTCCCCCCCCCCTCCACCAAACCTTATCCCCTCCCCTCCTCCTCTCTTCCCCAAAATACTAATCGATCGCGTTTTATTGATTCAGACGAGCTGCGTTTGTTGAGAAATGAGATTGCCCTAAGCGTTCAATATTGACTCAATCACGAAGCCCGTTCCACCCAGTCGTGGTGGCCTTGTCTGGGAGACTGTGGGGGAAAACAAAGCTCGACAGCTTTACCCAATTTCTGGGCAATTTCTGACGTCGAGAAGGGTAAGATATTGCCGAAGTATACATTCTCCTTGACGCAAAAATCATAATTACTATATGTCTATGATGCAACACGATACGTATACCCGCCGCACTACAGATTCAAAATACTGGCTTATTTTGAGAGCCATAATACTCCTTCTCTTAAGAGATGGTATACATGGTGTCACCGCAAACCTCCGACTTGGTATTTCCACCGTGCAAACCTTCAAATCTTATCAAAGGAGATGTGTTACATGTTGTCACCGCAAACCTCCTACTGTGTATTTCCACCATGCAAACCTTAAAAGACTTAAAAGTCATCACTCAGGTTCTTTTCATAACCATACCTCTTCTTAAAAAAGAGACCTCAGTATACATGATGTCACCACAAACCCTCCTATATCAAAACCTTCAATTCTTATCAGACTCAAATCCGTCGCATGACCTCGGACCAGCTCGATGGTACAGACAACCTCATCTACCCAACTTGTGGATCTGTGTCCGTCATAATAATCAGATTATGTTGGCGTGAAGTAATACGATAACGCCACAAACCGGACAGACTTTTTATTGGTGTCTGCTCTTTCAGAAATGCCCTGCTAGGATCGAAACGTCGGGCCATCTCAGCTCTGAAGAAGATGTTGCGACGGCATCTAAGTCGAACGTGACAATACACAGCTAAGAGCCGCATGCACTTTACACAGAAATCAATTTCAAGAATTGGACCACTCACTGAAACCATCGCTCCGGGCGAAGATTCAAGCGATTTGGCCTCCAAAAAAATTGGCCCGTATTTATCTTTCCTAATCCTCTTAATAGATTCCGTGGGTTTTAAATGGTCATCCAGCTAACGACCATTTGCGTTTGTCCTTACTCTTCGGACACGAAAACAGAGATGAGATCGATGGGTACGGTCGTAAGACTGGTTGGTGAGTTTAGGGTATTCTTTCTAAACTTTCAGGATCGGAATCATGTTCGCGTCGACTCCAATTACCTCGAGGGTTATTCTGTCAGGGAAATTAACCTTGCCGATGGCCTGTCGACACAACTCGGATTTCGAAAACAGCAACCCGGTGACTGTTGGTAACATGCTCGTATCGATTTCACCGTCTTTCGGACGGAAGGAGACCCGATTTGAAAGGTGACCTCTTTCCAGTCCAGTATCATGCCAATTATCGTTCACAAGAGAAGCTTGTTTATAACGAACACTCCCGCTAACCTGGCGTTCCTAAATATTTCGCAGAAACTGAGACATGAATTTGATTTGCGGTGCAAAAAGGTCGTCACCAGAGTCACAGACGTGCTTCGGACTTCGTTTTCGAATTCACACAGACGAAGTGGCATAATAATTACTTTCAAAGGAACTTTCTAAAGCAATACAATGCAAACGTTGCAAATGCAAAGCACTGAGCATTCAATGTTTATCACGTCGAGCAAGGGCAAAACAACCTCATTGAAATGCAAACTACAGTACTTACTGGATATAATAAAAAGGAGTATACAAATTGTATACAAAGTTGTAAATGTACGTACATGTGTGAAAAATCCTGCTAAGATCAATTCGTAAGACCCTCTTTTTTTAAATACGGTAAGCTTTCGTGTCAAAGGTCGTGAATGTAACATGCATGCCTTTCTCCAATTTTGCGTCAGTTTATTTTAAAAAGAAATAAATTATAATGCGGCTTTTAAACTAATGTTAATGGCCGAATCAGAGTCGAGAGGAACACTGAACAAAGCTATCACTTCTCTACAAAGTTTGCCTGCATGGTTTTTAAACCTTAACCGGCAATTACTTAAAAACAAAACGAATTATTTACAGACACTTGAAAAGTGTTTGAAGGCAATTCAAGGATCGTGGTACATTAATGGTCACTTACGAATGACGTCGTTGGAAAAATGGCTTTACCAAGTACGTGGAGCGAACACATTCTGTTTCCGGGTGTAGTTTCCATTCCAAAAAAAATGGTCTTTTGTATTCCAGGAACTTCGAGCAGTTATAAAGACCACTGGATTTTCCCCCGATGTTCTGATCAAATTGATGACAAAAGCGTTGGTGCACATAAATCACCGCTTATACTTGTACTGTACTTCCCTGTCAGCGTTGCTACGAAGCAACGCTTCCACAGAGCGGGTTATGCCATGCAATGCATAATTTCATTCGGTTTGTTCGCCCCCTTTATCTCTCCTTAAAAAAAACCCCACAAAATCACGCCTCGATGTTTGCTTGGTACCGGGCGAAGGCAACTCCCATGCAGATAAGCCCCGTTCAAATTGAACGTCCATCAGGGGGTGTTTGCACAAACTGTATCACATTTTTGGGGGCGGGTTTGTTTTAGCATGTCCCCGGCAATTCTAAATCGTCCTCAAACCTGATGGCGCATGAATAGAGGACAAAAGAAAGTCGGATACTTCCTCTCTGAGGTGTCTAAGCAAACTCCTTTCACTCCTCTTAGAGAGACAATTAAAGAGAGGGCTTCTAAACTGAGTTCGAAGGCTCCGTTGAGGTTCGAAAACCGCAATAGAAATACCACAGACTTTAACTTTCAACACACAAAGTGGAACATTTTACATTTTGTCGAAAAGTGAAACATTCAAAGATTATTATTTGAAGAAAAGAAGACAATCCATGCCATGTTTAATTCAAAATTAGTTCGACTGTTTTAGAGAACGGACTCATCTTTCAACAGTTCATACCAACGTTGGTGCGGAGGTTTTATCTTTCATTTCATCGTTTTAATCTTGCCACTTGGGGGCGCCCTAGAGGTAGCTCCACATGGAATGACGCCCACACACTGCGCGCGCCAAACACAAAGCAATGCCATGAATGTTTAAATCGGTCCTACATGCAATTTTAATGCGACAACTCGACGGAAATAGCTAGCTCCGATTGTGACATCGTCTCTCGACAACCTCTAATGACATGTTTGCACTTTGAATTATTCAGGATTTCCTTCGATCCTGAAAACGTCGGCGAGTTGTCAAAGTAAAAGGAAGAAGACTGTGAGCTCAGAGGCGGTTAATTGATCGTAAAATATTAACGCGTTCCTTTGACAATTTCCTGCAAGGCCGAATCAAGGGACATATAGTGATTTCGCGTTAATATTCAAATACTTTGGTGGAGAAATTCTTCGAGTTTCTTTTTTTCAGATATTGTGGACGAGCTGCGTCATACGAAGAACATTAGAAATCTGACACATAGGGTATCCATCCAAAGAGTCGACTGAGCCGTTTTCCAAAAAATGTTATGAATTGGCATGGGGACAGTAGAGGGCGCTATATCGACGCCATCTTGGTTGCCAACAATAAGCCGTGTCCGCAACAAACTTCCAGAGCTACGGCTAGGGCTATTGTCTTCGCATCTCCGTGTATTTCCAATAGGGGAAAGACCTAGACCTAGCTCTAGACGCCCGTTTCGGACACGGCCTCAGCCTAAGACAGAGTCCGAAACGGGCTTCCAGAGCTACGCCTAGGGCTATATTGTCTTCGCATCTCCGTGTATTTCCCATAGGGGAAAGACCTAGACCTAGCGCTAGACGCCCGTTTCGGACACGGCCTTATAATTATTCGAAATAATGGGGCTGTAATAAAGTTTGATATCTTTTCAGTTGGGCAGATTTGTGGCTGATGAAACAGCGCCCTCATTTGTCTAATATTAATTAAACCGATTTTGAAGAAGGGACTCGGTGGTAGAGCATAGTCTGCAGTGCTGTCGTAATGAATGAAGTCTAAATTAGACGCATACCAATCTAATGAGACTCTGCGTAGACAATGCGGTCGTACGGAACGACGCCTATGGAGAGCCCACTGCACCAAATTCGAGAGAATTATTGACGTTTGGGGAGGGAGAGCCCCGCGGGACAAAGATGGCATTTATCGATTTATGGCGGTGGTTAGGGAGGGTGGCTTAGCGTAAATAAATAATAGCAACCGATGTTTGGGAGGTAGGGTCGTGACCAGCGAAAGCAGGAAATATCACTTGATTTCTAGTTTCTTTCCAAATTAAAATCAACGCCATTGTTTTTCACTTCATAATGTAGCGCCCTCTAATGTCTATCAAATTATAATCAGATGGTGGTTGTTCTATTCGAACCAAAGTTGTTTTCACACCAACCAATAAGTCTATATAGGTTTAACCCTTCTGGGGCATCGAACAAAACTAACATAGATCAACAGCTGTGAAATCTTTCGATATTTATGTTAACTGGCGATCACTTGTCAAATCATTTTCTCCATTTCAAACATGATTTGAGGCAAACTCCAGTAGACCTGATTTTCATCAAACACCACTAACTAAAAACTCCATGTGAGTCAATTGTAACGTGCACGTGTATATATAATTATATAGACCTACAGTTTCCCGAGTCTTAGTGATGGACTTAATTAGCGTTGATTAGCTGATGGACGTACACGCAGTAATTACCTCTTCAAGACGGAGACTTTATTAGCTTTGATTATATGGACGTGTATACAGCGTCTGAGAAATTAGCCATGGCACTAAACTCAATTTGAGTCTTACTGTGAAGGGGCCAGACAAAAATAATGCTACCGTCGGCATCCACGTACGACGGGAAGGGATTATCTATAAGCTTGGGATCTTGGTAAGCCGATTTCGGCGGATAAACACGCAGAGCCACAGCTACTAACAAAGCGATAGGCACAGCACGGATGGCGTCACGCATACAGCGGGGGGATTATCAATCCCCCGTCAAGATTTTGTTGTCAAAACAAAATCTCTCTCCTCCTTCTTTCTGCTTGGTCAACGGAGAATATTTTTTGGGTTCCAAATCGTGCCGCTACCTCAAGGCTTGAATGTATTTTTTTTTTTTTTTATTGAATACAGCACAATTTCACACAAAAAAGTTAGAAGGGATAAGTTTGGATCCTGGCAGGACCTTCTTCGCTGGCAGAAATGCACAGCAGTGTCGGTGAAACAAAACCAGTTTGAGGTGACACCGTTGTTGCAACATTAGTGATCTTTTCTTTTTCTTTTTGGGGGGACCGAGTGTGCAGTTTTGTTCTGAGAAAATAAACGACAGCGCTGTATAGTTGAGTCCTTCTCTCCCGAGTCCGAGTCCGAGTCCGTGTCCGTGTCCGAGTCCGAGACTGAGTCCGAGTCCGTGTCCGAGTCCGAGTCCGTGTCCGTGTCCGTGTCCGAGTCCGAGTCCGAGTCCGAGTCCGAGTCCGAGTCCGAGTCCGAGTCCGAGTCCGAGTCCGAGTCCGAGTCCGAGTCCGAGTCCACAGAAATCGGAACACTAGTCCGGACTCAAGTCCTCCAGGACTGAGAAACGAGGTTAGGTTGTCGTTTCGAAAAAAATAAGCATAATACTCAGTCCGTCGTCAGAAGACTGTTGAAATAAAGTCACTGGTGGTCAAGGTAAAAAAAACAACACCACACCCACGCTCGTGGATTTCATGGGCCCTAAATTCTTGGGGTGATTCGGTTCTCTTAGCTCGGGTATCCCACTTCGGCTGTCTGTGTGCTCCAGAGGAAACAACATCCCGGGCCTGCTGTGGGCAGGATTAGGAAGCCCCAACCACGCCGAGCGAATTGAAAAGATTCCATCCCGGGCTTACACCCTTATCGGATTTGAAGTTATCGCTAAGAAGCTCAGCTATCTGTTGCGATAAGTGTGTGTTGGTCCACCCAAAAAAGGGAATTCGGTGTCACTCAGAAAGAACATCGTCGCTCTAATTCGACAGTGCTGTATTTCCGACTCATTAGAGAATCACAACTCTTGTAAAGATTCTCCATTATTTTGTGAAAGGTCCTGCTAGGGTCGAAACGTCAGGCCCTCTCAAATTTATGACATTTTTTATTCGATTTCTCGATTCAAGAAAGGTGTAAACGTGTCAGGCTCTTGAATATTCACATCATGTCTTCTTTCAATGGCTTTTAGCATCGTGGATATCAATAATTTGGAGCATGTGAAATTTGAATTAATCAAGGAAGGGGCACATCTTATTCGATTATTGGTTTGAACTGGGTCGTTTAGGTGGGTGAATTTTGTTTTTGTCATTAACTTATTCAAAGTTAGTTGGCCTGACGTTTCGATCCTAGCAGGACCTTTCTCAAACGTCAGGTCCTCTAACTTTTGAGATTCATGTATTGCAGGTCATTTTAGTCAGTGAGCAGTTTGCAACAGTTTTCACCGAATAAGATTTAGTAATCTTTTCAAAACCCCAACGCGAAGTCCTTGTAAGTGTCAGGAATAATCTAGAAGTAAAAAAAATAAAATAAGATTCTGGAGTCTGAAAGCCTGCGTTGAAGACAAACAAACTGGTCTGGAGGAAACGGCAAAATTAGCCTTGGTAACTTAACCCGCCCATGTCCAGAAATAGCGTTGCTATTTTTTGAAACAAAAACAACACGTGAAAATAAAACACCTGTGACAGTTTGAGGTTAATGTAATACGAAACATTCAAGAGCAAGGGAAGAAATTCTTTTTTCTTTTTTTTATACTGGAGCGACGGTACAATACCCCCTTTTTTCAACTGTTGTAAAAAATAATGTATTTTAGACCACTACCAGCAATATATTAAAAATGACATTCCCATATCTTTTCTTCGGATAACGTTTACGCTAGACGTTTTAAATTGGCAGAAATATAAAGGAAGTACAGTACGGCGGAAAAATGCAAAGTGCTTACCGACTAAAGTGACAGACTATAGAAGTTGAATAGAAGTTACAAAAAAGGAGTAGGCCTATATGGCTCTGAAAAGAGCCAGTTTTAAAACTCGAGGCGGTATCTGAAGAGGGTTGTTGAAATCGTGGATTCTTAATCTATTACCGAGACTGAAAATGGAAGGTTTGCGGTGACACCACCATCAAGAGAAGGAGTATGGCTCAGATAAGATTTGAGCCGGTAACTATAGTCCTTATAAAAATGCATGGAGTTTCTGCAGGCCTATAGGTTGTTAAAATCGTGGATTCTTTTTTTTCTTATCGAGACTGCAAGTGGAAGGTTTGCGGTGACGAGGTCTCCTGTGAAAGAGTATGGCTCAGAAAAGAGCCAGTTGAGCCGGTAACTATAGGCCCTATAAAAGGCCTATAGGTTGTTAAAATCGTGGATTCTTATTTTTTCTTATCGAGACTGCAAGTGGAAGGTTTGCGGTGACGAGGTCTCCTGTGAAGGAGTATGGCTCAGAAAAGAGCCAGTTGAGCCGGTAACTATAGGCCCTATATAAATAATTGTGGAGTTTCTCTGGTTGTTAATATTGTGGATTCTGAATTTCTTACCGAGGCTACAAGTACAAGTGGAAGGTTTGCGGTGACGATGTTTGCGGTGAAGGAGTAGGCCTATGGCTCTGAAAAGACCCAGTCAATCCGGTAATTAGGCCTAATTATGGAGTTTGTGTGTAGGTTGTCGGAATCGTGGGGTCTTAAATTTCTTGAATATATTATACTGAGGCTGTAAGTGGAAGGTTTGAGGTGAGTGTGGCTCTGAAAAGAGCCAGTATATAACTCGGGCCGGTGTCTGTTGAGGGTTAGACTATTGAACTTACCGAGGCTGCCTTGGGGTACGTCTCACTCCTCCGGTGTCGCTTTCTCCTGGTCTTGTGGACCTCGTTCTGGATTAGGGCCGGCAGGGTGCGGGTAAGGTCGGGCCGAGCGGGCGCCGGCGCCTTGGGGTACCGCCACTCGCCGGCGTTCCTCGGCGGCAGCCGCCGCTGGACGATCCGCTCCCGGACCCGGGCCAGGGCCCGCTGGTAGCTGGTGTCCAGCCAGCCGGGCCTGATGATGGGACCGGTCTTCCGGCCGGACTGAGGGGCGGTGGTGTCCCTGAGGGAGACGACCGAGGGGAGACGGAGGGATGACGAGCTGGCATCGCCGGCTCCTGCTCTCCCCTCCTCCCCTTCCTCCTCCTGATATTCCCGGTGCTCTGTCGGCTTCGAAGAAGGTGACAATGTCGACGACGATGACACTAAATTGTCGATGGATCCATCCACTGTCACATCCACCGGTGGATGGAGCGGATCTGGATAGGACACCGGTTGGGTTAGAACCGGCAGTGCCATCTCAAAAAAGAGAGTCGATTAGGGGCACACTCAGTCACCCATCACTTCTTTTATAAACTCCATGCTCGACAAAACTCATCAAAATCTCCGATCTTCGTCTGAAAACTGTCCCGTATGCTAAATTCCTGAGTCGTTCCAGGCAATACAGTCACTCATGGGTCGGGTTGTATGCGGTTATAACAACCCGAACTCCATAGTTCCTTTGTTAGTTGGTTGTGAAGTACAACACTCGCATACAAAGCGTCTGTCCATTGTACGATATCAAATTTGCTTGACACATAACCCAGCACGCGATCATCTTTCGTAATCTCTCCCCCTCCAACAAAAAATCCGATCCAGCTTCGATGGTATTTACTCAGTTAAAACAGTCGACACCTTGTTGGGGCCAACATTCTGACTGGAATGTGTTAAGAGTTGGGCGACACGATGGCGAACTTTGCCCTCTGGTACTAGATCGAGAAGTGTCGTGTCTCAACAGACCTGTGACTGTGAGTTCCGGGTTGCAAAGCCTCACCGTGAATCCGTGGCCGGGCCGGGCCGTGTCCCAGGCTCGGAGTCCCCCGTCGTCGACACGCTGCCGCCACGGTCATCGATCCTCGGGCGAACCGTCCAAACCCAACACTGGTGGATCCGGTGTTCACGATCAACCAGCACTTTTTCTGAACAATAGACGACACATCGACGATGACGATGAGTGTCTGCTCGTGGGGGGCTGGCGGTGGGTGGGTGTGGAGTCAGGAAGCGTGGGGTGTTGCTCTTCAATCAAGACCCGACCAAAATGCTTTTATCGAGCGGTATCCCTTGCTACCCGGCAACTGTCGAGCGTGTGGTGGGTTGTGCACTGTACAGTGTACATGTAATGTACATTCACATGTGTACTGTACACTGTACAATGTACATGTGCATGTACAATGTAATAACATGTACATGTACAGTACATGTACAGTACATGTACAACCGTAGCCCTCATGAGTCGTATAGGCCTACACACTGTACTACACAGATCCACCCATTGGCCTTGCCCCAAAAGAAACTTGGGGGTGTGGGGGGTGGTAACCAACCCATTTTGAGCCCAGTGGAGGATGTTGTACCCTTCGGCTCTCAGTGGGGTAGCTTTGAGGTCTCGCTTGGATAATTTTCTCTTTTCTGAGAGAGAGTGGGCTTACATTTCTGCCCAATTCAACTGGGTCACATAGAAACACGGTGCTCCATCAGAATTACAGAGAATCCTTTGAAGAGACGAGCGGCCGATCATAAAATAAATTATGACTGCGTGCTCGATAAACTTCATTGTTGATTGAACTTAACAATGGACTATAATTCTGCACCGAGCTGGTTTTATTGATGAAAAAGGAATGGTGTTATTATGAAGCTGTACTCAAAAGTGAATAGAGGCAATTTGGAGTAATTTCTATTCAATTTAAAAGCGTAAAATCTCAAAATTTAGTGGGCCTGACGTTTCGATCCTAGCAGTAGCAGGACCTTTCTCAAAGGCAGAGAAAGTTCCTGCTGGGATCGAAACGTCAGGCCCACTAAATTTTAAGATTTGCATTTTGGTAATTTTAGTCAGTAAGCAGTTTGCAACATTTTTGTACATCAATTTAAAAGCAGCCACTTCAGTAGCACGAGGTTGACTGTTTCAATATCCCAAAGGAAATGAGCTGGAATTTTGGGAATTTCAAGAAATTTCTTCGCGAAGATTGCATGGAATGGTTCATCTGTTGAACAGCATGTGTGGTATGGTCTCAAAAATTTAAATAAAAATCTTCATTATATTTAAAAAATAATAATAATTAATCCGATGCAACTAATGACAAGGGTGACCCGGTAAAATTAAATCATGAAAAAAAACGGGGAGACTGTGCATTTGATCTTAGCAGGACTTATCTCTTAGAGGAAAAAATGGTTAGAACAAAATACCATCCTTGGGGAAAATCGTCACAGTTTAAGATCTGCCTGGATTTTTCAGAATTTTTAATTATTTTTTGAAAAATGCAGTAAAAAAACATCGTAAAAGTCCACAAATTCAGTACAACAGTAAATGACACTGTAAATATGTTCAGTTCTCTTGTCCAACTTATCACTTCAATAGTATCTTTGAACAGTGGAAACACTAACTGCTGCAGGAAATTTCCAAATTGCGGCTATCTTGAAAAACAAATGAAGACATAATGTATGAAGCCCCTCTTCCTCCTGTTCGATAACCCGGACAAGAATCTTTTATATTCGCACTGATAATATGCATTAATTAAACCATTATGTGATGGTTCTTCTAAAAATAACTCCCAAAACAATGATTCTTAGCCTTGGTTTTGCAGGAATTCAATTTGATTTTCTGAGAGTAAAACGATGCTGTAATGGAGTAAAGTATAAGGGACAAAAACCCAAGGACGCGGACCAAAACATCAACTTCTTTGTCATCTCAGGAACAACAAGGCAACCCTTTTCTCTCCTGTTTTCCCTGCGAGCTAGCTCTTTTCAAGTTGTGCAAACGTCTGCTATTATGATCTCCCTCTGCCCCGTCCCTAGAATGCAGTATAAACAACCCTGTTTTCCCCTTTTCAAAAGTCCACAAAAGTCGAACAAAAAAGTCCAAACATGACGACTGAGCTGGTTGTGTGGTTTCTTGTGTGCGAGGCCACCATGTAGACAGTTAACCATCGTTGCTTGGCGACCGTTACTCCATGAAGGGCGCCCTCTATATTCCAATCGATGCCAAATCGATTCTTTACAAATAGATATTTCGGTGATCAAAAATTCTCTATCAAGCCGTATCGATTAGTTCTTTAATGTTACCTTGGAAAAGAAAAACACTCTCAGACTCACTTCGTGCGCTGTTGGAAGTAGTATACGTGAATGAGAAGCATTAAATTTGTTCACTTCTATTTCAAAATTTTCATTTGTAAAGGAGTGAAAATCTTGAATTCAATGGCATTTTTGTACTGCCAAAAAAGTTAACTCAAAACTCAATTACAGACAGGCATTTCACAAACAGAAATATTCATTTTTTACAGCTTTATGTTTTAATACAAACATCGGATCTAGACATAGCCTCATCAGCAATTTTGTTGTTGTCACCTTAAAGCATTATTTTCATATAAATGTCGACGTCGACATCTCGTGTTAGACAATCAATTGTGTGCACATAAATTAAATACGCTACAAAGTTTTATCGCCAATGATAATCTACAGCTGACAGGGAGGGCAACAATTTAGCTAAAAGGTACAAGAACATAAACCATCATACTGTAAAAACAAGTACAGATATTTTATTTTTTTTTAAACGGGGGAAAATCGCCAAAAATAAGTGAGAGACTTTTTTTCTGAGACAGAAGCATTCTTTCTCAAAGAAAGTTTTTTTAAGGATCGAAATCGTCAGACCCTCTAATTTTTTGATAGATTTAATTTACATTTTCGTCCCTTAGGTTGGTATTTATAGCAGTTGTCAGCACATTTTGCACTGCAGAAATATGCAAAACTGCTTCCTGACTAAAAATTACGAATATCAAATTTTGGAGGGCCTGACGTTTCGATCCCAGCAGGACCTTTCTCAAAGACAGAGAAAGAATTTATTTCAGGACCTTTGAGAAAGGTCCTGTTATAGGATCGAGATTTTGATCGTAAATCAACCTTATTGAAGGTATTTCGTGAATCCCTCCTTACCCTCCAAAAAAAATCCTAGAAGCAGAAACGTTTTAATTGTTCCCTGCTAAGACAGAATTTGTTGAATTAAAACAAAAAATCGACATTTTGTTTTCTTTGGCCTTTAAAGTAGGATGCTCAGATGTGCTCCTAAAAGAGCAATACATGGATGATAATGTTATTTGCGGAAGAAAGACATTTCTGAAAAAATATCATTTTATACAAGGAATGTTCATCATATTTTAATGAGCACACAGTCCCAGGATTTTTCTATCTTATTAACTTGCACTTTTTGTTTTAATTTCTTATCTTTCAAAAAATAATGTTCAAAAGTTCCCAGTCAGTTTTTTCCCCATTGTGAGGCTGAAAGGGGTATGATCCCTGGAGATAATATACAGCAGTTAATGGTTGAATTGCTTCTGACTGGCGCCCCAACCCGGCAAAGACTAGTTGACTATTAATTTTGGGAAAGCCGCCCTCTAAGGGCTGGATAGCTCAGATTGTAAGAAATAGACCCTAAAGGCGGTCAAGTAAAATGCCGTACGTCAAATGTGTTCATGGCTCCTTAGCATAAATTAACTTCGGGACCCATTGACCTCCAACAGTCGGGATATCAACTCATGAATATTCAGTTGTGACGTAGGCATTTCACTTGGACGGCTTTAGGGTTTACCTTGGTAAGAGCACTGCTACGTTAATCCAGAGGTCTCGGGTTCAAATGCCAGTCCGGTCAAAGTTTTCACTGCCATTGTTCATAATACTTTTTCAAAAGTTAGTTTTTCCTTCTTTTGTTTGATTTCTTATTTGTTTGACTTCTTACGTCAGGCCCACTAAATCTTAAGATTTGTATTTTGGTAATTTGAGTCAGTAAGCAGTTTGCAACATTTTTTATAAATCACTTCTTATTTTGTGCTTAAATAGACAAATGCTGTTTGACAAAAGATAACACCTTTGTTTCCTTGATCTCCGAAACTTCAGCCACATTTTTGGATCTAAATACTGGAAAAAACACAGTGCCGATCAAACCTCCAAACAACAAATTTGTGAACATTGCGCACACACATTTAGACAGGTCATCTACATCAACGACTATTTGTGCACAAAGGGAAGTTTAGAAAGCCCGCATTTCGATAAAAAAAAATCAGCATTTCCAAATTCGACACAAAATCTGAACCCCCTCTATCGTTTTTAAGCTTTGTAAATCATTCTTGACACTTGCCAGAGCAACAAATCTGTGCCTCATATTAACATTTGTCCACATTGGTCTAAATATTCGCACTTGAAGAAAATGGTTAACCTGCTTAAATAAATTACTATAAAACAAGTGTATTTACAACTCTTGCATTTTGGTGTCAGGGGAACTTTTAAAAATCAAGTTCCTAATATCCGACCGCACCAAATCGCTTAATTTTGTATTTTTTCTTTTTTTGCACGAAATTCCTACCTCTTAAAATTCCACCCAACCCCCCCCCCCCCCCATTTTTTTTTTTAAACCTTAGACCAACTCAAGTACGGATAGATTCCACAATTAAAAATTGCCGCCAGTAAGTCAAGATACAAAAAGTATCAATTACAAAGTTGATTTACAAATTTTCTTGTAAACGGTAAAAGTTGCGGACCCAAAACAAATCGGTCCTCAATTAAATAGAATTTCGAACATGAAAATATACACATTTATATTCATATATTCATTTAGCAATGTACAGGGTACTAGAGGCATATTGCATATTGTCTCTGTTTGTTTTTTGTTTTTTTTGTAATTTGTTGGCTTCAATCTCGGGTACGAGACCGGCAGTACCACTATGGAAAGCACTGGTTACTCTTAATCTACAACAATCTATTCACACGACCATTCTTGCACAGACGGTTAATAATGCCATCAGTAGAAACAGAAATTGCAAATACTGTCTGTCATACGTGGAAGGTTTGCGCTTTGCGTCGACACCGATATAAAACATCTCTTTTGAGGCGGAGTGCGGCTCTGAAAAGAGCCGGTAACTCAACTCAACGAGACTGCCCAAGACTGATAGTCACAAGATAGTCACAAGATTTGAATGGTGTCACAGCAAAACTTCCACTTGGTATTTCCACAAACCTTCACATCTTATCAAAGGAGATGATTTGCATGGTGTCACCGCAATCCTTCCACTTGGTACTTCCACCATGCAAACCTTCAAATCTTATCAAAAGAGATGATTTGCATGGTGTCACCGCAAACCTTCCACTTGGTACTTCCACCATGCAAACCTTCAAATCTTATCAAAAGAGATGATTTGCATGGTGTCACCGCAAACCTTCCACTTGGTACTTGTACCATACCAACCTTCAAATTTCATCTGTTTTGCGAAAAAAAAGGTATCGGAAGACAAAAGTGCTCTTCACAACCCTGTCTGAGGGATAACTCTTAACCTTCCTCCGTTAATGTCTTGAAGGAAGTTGTTAACATCAGTAAGTAACATAGGGATGCTCTAGTACGTAAGGTCCACTCATTGCTAACCAGTCTCTGTATACACTGCTATGTGGCTATGCCTATGGCCCATCGTACTAGTCTACGTTTCAATGCAGACGGACAAACTGGTGCCCATAGCAACTGTCGTTACCCATGGCAACTGCCATCACCCATAGCAACCGCTGCAGATCACAGCAACTACATGTACTGTGGCCAGTTGCAACTGTCGCAGCCCATAGCAGATGCCGTAGCCCATAGCAACAGTAGCCCATAGCAACAGTAGACCATAGCAACAGCCATAGTCCATAGCAACTGCCATCAACCATAGCAACTGTCACAGCCCATATCAACTGCCCTAGCTAGCAGCAGCAAATTCACCATGGCAACCGTCAAAGCCACAGTCAAAGTCAGACATCGTTAATTATATTTTTAATAATGTCTCTCTCATAAATCAGGTTCCATTTCGATACGGATTACAGAAATTACACTCAAAATAGTTTGAATAGAGACTTTTTCGAGCTGACTAGACTCTTAGAGGTTGGCTGCGGGGTTTTGAATTTGCTCAATCGTCAAATTGAAGCAAAGTTTTGGTCCTTGGCTTGCCACACATCTGCCGAGAAGTCTGGCTGATAAGGGAAGGGGCTCTGAGGTTGAGGGTGCAGGTGAGGGTGAGGTTGAGGGTGACGGTGAGGTTGAGGGTGAGGGTGAGGGGTCGCGTCGATCACCTCCTGGGAGGCGGGTCCTCAGTTGGTCTTGGCGTTGATGACCCAGTCTGCCAAGGGGTTCACACGAAGGAGAGACTGCATGTTGGTGTCAGGGTCCAGGCAACGTTCGCCTGGATGAGAGGAAACCCAGAACAGCTCTCCGATAAAATTAGTGGCTCTGATTCTGCGAGAACGTGACTCAATCACGAACGGCTGTACTCGACGTGGAATTCAAACTATGAGTAATTTTAACGAGGGTTTGATCGACTTGACATAAGATTAGCACTCAGTGCTTTGCCTGATTGCCCGGTGATTTGTGTAGGTGAGAAAGTAGTTCAATAAGGTTTAGCCCGACTCGACGTATGATTAGTGCTGCGTACACAGTGCTTTGCACGATTGCCAGGTGATTTGTGTAGGTGAGAAAGTAGTTCAATAAGGTTTAGCCCGACTCGACGTATGATTAGTGCTGTGTACACAGTGCTTTGCACGATTGCCTGGTGATTGAGTAGGTGAGAATGTAACTCAATATTGGGTTTGCCCTACACGGCATATGATTGTATGCTCAGTGCTTTGCCCGATTGCCTGGTAATTGTGTAGGTGAGAATGTAACTCAATATTGGGTTTGCCCTACACGGCATATGATTGTATGCTTTGCACGATTGCCTGGTGATTGTGTAGGTGAGAATGTAACTCAATATTGGGTTTGCCCTGCAAGGCATATGATTGTATGCTCAGTGCTTTGCCCGATTGCCTGGTGATTGTGTAGGTGAGAATGTAACTCAATATAGGGTTTGCCCTACAGGGCATATGATTGTATGCTCAGTGCTTTGCCCGATTGCCTGTATTGTAGGTGAGAACGTAAGTCAATGAGGGTTAATAATTATCACCAAAAGCTCAGTGGCCATTGCCTACTGCTAAATTTGAGTCAGCATTTCAGGCCATTTTCTTTTCAAGACACACAGACTTAGAGGAAACAATCAGCCCACAAACTCCTACGATTTTTGTTTGAACATTGATAGTCTGGTGCCACTTACCGATATTGCCTCCCACTTCGTACAGGAAGTACCGCGTTCTGTGAGGCGCGAGCTGGGACACCAGACCGGACACGTCGCCATTTCTGTTGACAATCCAAATCCAAACCAGCTTCAGTGTTTAGGAAAGGCACGACAGTTTTAAAAGGACTTAACAAAGCACAAGTCTGTTAACTATTTGAAATATCAAATCAACAATTAATTCCCTCAGACATGATTAAGATTCTTCACTTAAACTGTTGGTCTAAAATTTCAATCCTTTTCCAAAGCAGAGATTGAAAGACGAACTGACATGGCGGCCCTTAGATGGCGGCCTTCCCAAATAGTCAACTAGTCTTTGCCGGGGTGGGGGTGCCAGTCAGAAGCAATTCAACCAATAACTGCCATATATCTCCAGGGGATATGAAAAATTAGGAGGGCCTGACATTTCAATCCTAGCAGGAACCTTTTCTCAAAGGGATTTAGATCTTGGGGATTTAGAATTTAAATTTGTTGTAGCTGCGTGAAATTCTCCTTCTCCTCCTCCCCTCCTTCTCCCCCTCCTTCTCCTCCTCCCCCTCCTTCTCCTACTCCTTCAACTTCTCCCCCTCCTTCTCCTCCTCCTTCTCCTTCTCCTCCTCCTCCCCTCCTCCTACTCCTTCTCCTTCTCCTCCACCTCCTTCTCCTCCTTCTCCTCCTCCTCCACCTCCTTCTCCTCCCGCCCTTCTTCTCCTCCTCCTCCTTCTCTCCCACCACCTCCCCCTCCTTCTCCCCCTCCTCCTCCTTTTCCTTCTCCTTCTCCTTCTCCTCCTCCTCCTCCTCCTCCTCCTCCTCCTTCTCCTCCTCCTCCTTCTCCTTCTCCTTCTCCTCCTCCTCCTCCTCCTCCTCCTCCTCCTTCTCCTTCTCCTCCTCCTCCTTATCCTTCTCCTCCTCCTCCTTCTCCTCCTTCTCCTCATCCCCTTCCTCCTCCTTCTCCCCCTCCTCCTCCTCCTCCTTCTCCTCCTCCTCCTCTCCTCCTCCTCCTCACCCTCCTTCACCTCCTCCTCCTCCTTCTCCCCCTCCTCCTCCTCCTTCTCCTCCTCACCCTCCTTCACCTCCTCCTCCTCCTTCTCCTCCTTCTCCTCCTCACCTCTCGATTGTCTTCCTCTTGCTCCTCCTCCGGATGCTCGTCCTCTTGAAGGGCACCTCTGGGGCTGGCTGCACCACGTGCTGAGTAAACTGCGAGACGATGTCGCCTGCTGTCGTCGATTCGTTCAGCTGCACTGTGTTGGAGACTTTCTCCGGGCCCGGCATCTGGATCCGAATTATGCCCTCTTGGACATCCCCCTGTCGACAAAAAATCAATTGTTTTATTTCTTTGGAATCATTTGTTAATCTGATTTTAACTACGGTATTTGTTTATTTTTTTGGAACTGTGGATTTGTTTTTAATTACAGTGTTTGTTTATTTGTTTTGAATTATATGCTTATTCATTTTGAAATTATTTTTTAGTTTATTTGTTTTAACATTATTTGTTAATTTGTTTTGAATATATTGGTTTTGAATTATTTGTTTATTTGTTTATTTGTTTGGAAATTATTTTTTCATTGTTTTGAAATAATTTATTTATTTGTTTTGAAATTATTAGTTCATTTGTTTTGAACATTTGTTCATACGTTTTGAAATAATTAATTTATTTGTTTGTTTGAAAAAAAGAAAAATAATCCATTTGGTTTTACAATATATTTTTATGTCATGTCGAACTTCATACTGTGATTATTATTTTTGTTTTAAGTTTCAAGGGAATTATTTTGGGGATGGAGATAGTTCCTTACCTCAACCGATGTGCTTTTTCTGTCTTTTTTCCTGAACAGGGTCATAACCTGAAGATACAAAAGAAACAAATTCATTGGTCAAATCATGGCAATCTCTGGCAATGCTTGGTTTAAAGTGGAGTCCAGTGGAGGTTTGGGACGGGCTTAGTCTTGGAATACAGTACGAGAGGAAACCTTTTCATTTTGAAAAAATAATTGAAAAATGGGAAAGAAAATTTGACCCGACCGGGACTCGAATCCAACACCTCTGGTTCAAGATACAAGTGCTCTTACCATCTGAGCTATGCAACCCTCAGATGGTGGCCTCCCTGAATAGTCAATTAGTCTTTGCCGGGGGGGTCGGGGCCCCAGTCAGTGTGTTCAAAAGCTCCCAGTCATTTTTTCATGATTTTTTGGGGCAATTACCGATTTGGAATCCTTGGTTTTCTTGACCTCCACCTCACACATCCTCCGCACCTGCTCCATCATCCTGTAGGGAACCTATGGACAGAAAAAAACATTCAAAAAATTCTTTAAAAAAAAAAATCAATTCAATTTCAGTCTTTGTCCTTTGTTTATTCACTCTCTTCCCCCTTCCTTCGTGTACATATATCTGTGTTGTCCTTGTCACTCTGCCTTTGAGAAAGGTCCTGCTAGGATCGAAACGTCAGGCCCACTAAATTTTAAGATTCAATTTCAAACAATTTGCAAACGAGAACAACCTGAAAATGGCCCATACAATTCTACGCACCAGAAGAGTCAATTTTTACAGAAATGACTTTCAAAAAGGTCCTGCAAGATTTGCCGAACTCTCTGCAAGGGGAAAAAGAGCTAAGTATCAGGATTCTAGGCCAGTCTCTGAAAAAAAAAGTAAATACAAAAAAAATCTGTTTCAAACTGCTCACTGACTAAAAAGACATGCAATACATGTATCTCAAAAGAGAGAGGGCCTGCAGCCCTTGGGAAAGTTACGCAACGTACAAAATGTTGCGTAAGTCTTGAGCCACAATGGCTCTTTTGTGCACTATTTAGACAAAGTTACGCAACAGTTATGCAACAAAATGTTGCGTACGCAATATTTGAAGTTTCGTGAAATCGGCTGCAGACGTTTCGATCCTAGCACGACCTTTCTCAGAGGCCTGGAAAAGAGATTTCTCTGAATGAAAGTTGTGCATCACAAAGCCCTTTCAGATAGCCGAGATGAGATAACCCTTCTAGAAGGTGATATACAAAAATGTTGCAAACTGCTTACTGACTAAAATTACCAAAATGTAAAACTTAAAATTTAGTGGGCCTGACGTTGTGATCCTAGCAGGACCTTTCTCAAAGGCAGAGTGACAAGGACAAAACAGATACATGTACACGAAGGAAGGGGGAAGAGAGTGAATAGGACACGGATGAGAAACAGAGGACAAAGAGTGAAGCTGGTAGGGAGAGATCAAAGGGAAGGGCAAGGAGTAGGGTAGGGATCAGTGAGAAGAGGGGGAAAGATCAAAGAGAAGGGCAAGGAGTAGGGTAGGGATTAGTGAGAAGAGGGGGAAAGATCAAAGAGAGAAGTGTGAAGGACTGAACACAAACGAAGGATTATCAGAAAGCTGCATGGTGTTAGTCATTACCCTCCTGGATGTTGAGACCATGTGGTTGAATAGTCCGAAGACGCTTCATCCACATTTTCTCACAGCTAAGACGGAGAGCATTACTACGGTGACCAAGTGATTCTATGCCCAGTACACTCATATCTGATATCTAGAAGTTGTCTGATTGCACCGACGCCCACATTTCTTGGTCAAAAAACCCACAGACTAGATGCGACCAATTCTCCTCTTCGCAAGGACTCACCACCCAGAGGATGTTGTGGTACTTGACCAGCATGCGCATGACGTTGCACGTGCCGGCGGCAAACTGCAGCTCGGCGTAGTCCGGCGACTTCTTCCGGCCCGACTGGGTCGTGAAGAGGTTGGGCGCCATGATCATGGCGATGTTGTTCAGCGACATCTTGTTCTTGGCTTCGTGATCCACCACCTTGCCCAGAAACTTCAGCACTAACTGCAAATCGGAATGTGACAACAACAACAACAACAGTGATTTATACAAAAATGTTGCAAACTGCTTACTGACTAAAATTACCAAAATGCAAATCTTAAAATTTAGTGGGCCTGACGTTTCGATCCTAGCAGGACCTTTCTCAAAGGCAGAGTGACAACACAGATACATGTACACAAAGGAAGGGGGAAGAGAGTGAATAGGACACGGATGAGAAACAAAGGACAAAGAGTAAAGCTGGTAGGGTGAGATCAAAGGGAAGGGCAAGGAGTAGGGTAGGGACAACAAAAACAGTTAGAAAGAGAGAAAGAGAGGGGGAGAGGGAGAGGGAGGGGGAGGGGGAGGGAGGGAGAGAGAGAGGGGGGGGAGAGAAGAGGAGTGAGGTAGACTGAGGGAGAAATAGGGAGAAAGAGGGAGAGGAAGAGAGAGAGAGAGGGAGAGAGAGGAGAAAGGTAGGGAGGGAAGGAGAGAGAGGGGGACAGAGAGTGAAAGAGAGGGAAGGAGAGAGTTTCCATTTTTTTTCTTTATTTTTTTGACTTTAGAGACATTGTTGAAATCATTGTAGATGCCTGGGAGACAGCACATTTTTCATTTAAATTTTGAAAATTTGGTTTAAAAATTACAAGTTTCATTTTTTGAAACTCTACATTCCTCAGATGGAGGCACGGCCTTTATAGAACCATCACAGACGAGACATTTCACCATGTCGGCGTGGAAACCACACCCTAGCCTCCATCATCCATCCCCCACCCCTCTAAAAGCTTCTTCTCATCGCGACCTTTGACACATCCTTCCCGGCCAGCCTTCGATAAGGCGCCTTGCGGTGTTTTTGTTTCCAGAGGTCGTGCAAAGTTTGCGCGAGGGATTAAGTGCTGAGAGAGGGAGGGAGGGAGAGAGAGGGAGGGAGAGAGGAAGAGAGGAAGGGAGAGAGAGAGGGAGAGAGGAGAGAGGGGGAAGGGGAGAGGGGAGAGATGGGATAGAGGGAGAGAGGGAGAGGGAAGAGAGGGAGAGAGGGAGGGGGGAGAGAGGGAGAGAGGGAGGGAGGGAGAGAGGGAGAGAGGGAGGGAGGTAGGGAGAGAGGGAGGGAGGGAGGCAGGGAGGCAGTGATGCAGGGAGGTAGGGAGGCAGGGAGGGAGGCAGGGAAGGAGGAAGGCAGGGAGGCAGGGAGGCAGGGAAGGAGGGAGGCAGGGAGGTAGGCAGGGAGTCAGGGAAGGAGGGAGGCAGGGAGGCAGGGAGGCAGGGAAGGAGGAAGGCAGGGAGGCAGGGAAGGAGGGAGGCAGGGAGGTAGGCAGGGAGTCAGGGAAGGAGGGAGGCAGGGAGGCAGGGAGGCAGGGAAGGAGGGAGGCAGGGAGGCAGGGAAGGAGGGAGGCAGGGTGGTAGGCAGGGAGTCAGGGAAGGAGGGAGGCAGGGAGGCAGGGAGGCAGGGAAGGAGGGAGGCAGGGAGGCAGGGAAGGAGAGAGGCAGGGAGGCAGGGAGGCAGGGAGGGAGGCAGGGAAGGAGGGAGGGAGGCAGGGTAGGAGGGAGGCAGGGAAGGAGGGAGGCAGGGAGGCAGGGAGGCAGGGAAGGAGGGAGGCAGGGAGGCAGGGAAGGAGGGAGGCAGAGAGGCAGGGAGGCAGGGAAGGAGGGAAGTAGGTAGGGAGGCAGGCAGGCATGGCAGGGAAGCAAGGAGAGAAGGAGGGAGGGAGTCAGGGAGGCAGGGAAGGAGGGAGGCAGGGAGGCAGGGAAGGAGGGAGGCAGAGAGGCAGGGAGGCAGGGAAGGAGGGAAGTAGGTAGGGAGGCAGGCAGGGAAGGAGGCAGGCAGGCAGGGAGGGAAGCAAGGAGGGAAGGAGGGAGGGAGTCAGGGAGGAATGGGCTTACACTGTCAATACAAAAGTGGGCAGAGGTGTGCATACAATCCTACACATCCTGACTTCACTATCGCAGAAGTTCGGTGCTCAAGTAAAGAAGGATTTTGGATATTAAGCCGGCGCAGTTCAGCCTTACAACATTGAGAGGAGAGAGGAAAGGAAAGAGCTTTGACACCGGGCTGCTTAATCAAAGGCATCCTGATTACTTTCCCGACAGCTCCACCGATATATTTTTAGAGGCAGCAGCTTCTATTTCACGAGCCTAGGATCTTCGACACCTCCCTCCCTGCCCTCCCTTCTTACCCCCCCCCCCAAAAAAAAACGACTTGAAATGTGAGCTGCAGGATCAAGGAAGTGAGGGGGGGGGGGGGGGTTATGAGGGGAGAGGCTGTCGGGGTTAGGGGATGGGTGGAGGGAGGGTTAGGGTGTCAATTTGACTGACGGATTGCCTGTGTGATTGGTTCTGATGGAGTTTTTAAAGAAAAATGTTAACGTGCTGCGTTGCACAGCTGATAACTCTGACCTTTGGGCTAAAGCTTTCGATTTTGTGGAAAAATTGTGGTGACACCGTGACCACATCATCACTTTTGAGATGGAGTGTGGCACTGAGAAGAGCCAGTAACTCAGCGTTCCAGTGTGTGCTCTGCCCGTTGTCAAGAGACAACAGTTTCTTGACGATGGGCAGAGAGGTCGGCTTTCGACCTCGATCAACAAAAGGTCAACGGCGTTCAGCTCTGAAAAGAGGCGGTAACTCCACGTTTCAGTCAGCGTGTACGGACTGAAACGTGGAGTCACTGGGTCTTCTCAGAGCCTTTGAAGCATTGACCTTTTGTCGATTGAGGTCAAAAGTCGACCTCCCCCGAACAACAACAAGAAATGCCTCGTAAAGAGAGTAATTTCCATCGGTTCCGTCAAATCATCTCTTGAGTGTGCTCCGATAGTTGAGCTGTCTTTTTCAATCCCAAGCCCGGGTTTCGGAAATGATTTTTTTTTTTTTTTTAAAGAACCCAGACTTTTCCTGGATGATTAAGCTCTATCAGAAGTAAATCATTTTTGTCAATGAATTAAGAGGTAGTTTGGAGAGGGGTAGTGAAAAGAAGTTCTAAAAGATTTTTTTTTTACAGAGTAATATGCCAAAAAATGTTGCAAATGTTGTAGGAATTGACATTCCTTTTAAAAAGGGCAAGATCCCTTTTTAAAATGATTCACTGCAAGAATGGTTGAGTTAATACGAGCATTTCTCGAAGCTCCTTCTCCCAAAGAGATGACTTTTACACCGTGTCACCACAGAGTTCCCGCACCGCGAATCCAAAGTGCAAATCTTCCAAGTCTCCTCTTTCAAATTTGGAGCTGCCACGTGGAGCAAAATGGTCTATTTGCGGAGACTGTTATGCCTAAACTTGGTTTCGGGGGTATCGGATTTCGTGTGTCTGTGGGGGCGGAGAGGAACCCCAGAGGCAAGGAGGGAGGTGTGTTGGATCACAGACGAAAATAGCCTAGAAACGGAGAACAGCCGGAGCCAGAGGGTAAGTTCACGGAAGCCGGCATTTCGGGAATACCGCGGGGGCAAGACTGCGGCGCGCCGCTGCGGTGAGGCGTCAATTAAAACCACAAGGCAAAGCGCAGTCGAATACGATTTCAAGCACTTAAATCTATCGATGGACAGTAGAGGGCGCCACAGCATAAATTCATGGAAGTCACCATTTTGGAAAAAATCTAAAAATTTAGTGGGCCTGACGTTTCGATCCTAGCAGGACCTTTCTCAAAGGACGTTTCGATCCTAGCCGGACCTTTCTCAAAGGCCTTTGACAAAGGTCCTGCAGTCCTGCTAGGATCAAAACGTCAGGCCCACTAAATTTTCGGGGGTAATTTTAGTCAGTAAGCTGTTTGCAACATGTTTGTACCGTATTTTGGAAAAAATCTCAAAATTCAGTAGGCCTGACGTTTCTATCCTAGCAGGACCTTTTTTCAAAGGCCTTTGACAAAGGTCCTGCAGTCCTGCTAGGATCAAAACGTCAGGCCAACTAAATAATTTTGGTGATTTAAGTCAGTAAGCTGTTTGCATCATGTTTGTACCGTATTTTACTCTGTCATTTTGGAAAAATTTATTAAAAACACGTGCAAAACTGCAGGGCATCATTGCAGCGCGGTTTTATAAACCACGGGGCAAAGTTGAACGCGCGTATTTACGTCGCACATTTACAGAACGAATGCTAGTCCGGTCCACGCGTCATTAATAGGGTATCATGGCGTCGTTTCTAATGAGCGTTATCCGTCTGTCGGGAGTTATTTATGGTCTGTGGGAGCGATGGAGGAAGGTGGGGGAGGGGGAGGAGGGGCTGGGATCACACACCTTCAGCGTAGCCCTGTGGACATCCGGCAAGACTAGGATGAGAAGATTCAGGCATTGCAACTGCTTCTTACGATCTTGGATTTCTGGAGAGGAAAAGACATCAAAAGACGTCAAATTTGAACCAAATTCTACTTAAAGCCCCTACACAACATTGGTTGACGTCAAAAAATAGCATCCATACATTGTCTGATCCAACATATGCATGAAATAGCACACCTGTGAAAATTTCAGCTCAATCAGCCAACCAAGTCTCGAGAAAATCGCTTCATTTGTTTCGCAAAAATGCAGCATTCAATGTCCACAGATTTCCTTCTAATTTAGACAGTTTGTAGATGGTCATGATAAAAATCCTCATGTTGAAATCTTACAGTCGGGGATGCTGTACTTTTCAAGAAATCTTCACTCAAACATCGACAAACCGTTTATTACTCACAAGTTCTTACACTACAGAATGGTGCGAAAACAGTGACTTTTTTTTCCTTTTTCTACTTTCTCAGATTACCATTTGAGCTAAAAACCTTTGCAGGATTTCTTTTTTGGAATGTTTCATGGTTTAGCACACAAACTGTCGCATTTTTTTGACCTTCACCAATGCACATCTCAAGACAAGTGGAGGAGGCCTAAACAGGATGGCTTCGGGAGAGAGAGAGAGGGCTTACTTTCGACCATGGCGAAGGCGTTGATGTAGTCCAAGGTCAGGATAGGCGTCGGCAGGTCCCGGAGAAACTGCTTCAGGAGACCCACGATATCGTTGATCCTCAGGTCGTCAAATTTGAACTTGCCCTCGTAGAAGGAGCTCTCAATCTCCTCGCGGAGTTGCTGCAGTGGACCAAAGGGCAGAGAGGTCGGACTCGTTACGGCGGGACTCGTCAAGAGATCGACATCGCTCGCTCGCTTGTCCAGCATCATCAACGTCCCCATAAAAAGTGCAATTACTCTCCCAAACGCATCTTAATTGCCAATAACCAGGTAGTAGGATGTTGCTATTACAGACGCTGAGAGTCGTTTGGAATTTTTTTTATATACCGGTAAATTTTTTTTTGCTTACACGGCAGATTCCTTTCGCATCCGTGAAAATGCGCGGCAATTTTCATCGTTTGCGGTTGCACTTGAAAGGCCTTAAGAAGATCTTGGCAAAAACTATCGTGTCATGCTGGTAATTTTTTTGTGCTGAGAAGGCCAAACAATTTTCCTGATTTTTTTTTATATTTTTTTTTTAAGCGGCCTAAATTGTGATATCCTGGCTCTAAGGTTCACACACAAAAAGACACGGGAAAAACCCAGAAATTGATGTCAGCGTCAATTTCTTCTCTAAAAAAACATCCCTCGGGTCTTGAGGTTTCCACAAGACGAGCACAACAGGAAACGCGATAATGAAAAGTTCACACGGCTGCGTTTCGGCGAAACTCGTTCCTGAGCTTACAGAGGGTAGGGGACCATGCCATACTGGAGTGCACTCCGACAGCGAGCCTCCGTAAGTTCATCAAAACATGTGTGAAAGGTTACTTACCCTGATTCTTGCCGTCGAGCCCGGAACTCTTAAGACACCTTCCTCATCCAGTCCGTTCTCCTCTAAGTAACTGACGATCTGAGAGACGGAGAAAGACAAATAAAAGCAAGGGACGGTGGCTCAATATTGCTACAGTAACTCCAGCATGAAAGAGATGGAAGAGCACTAGTACGTTAATCCAAGAGGTGTCGGGTTCAAGTCCCGGTCCAGTCAAAGTTTTCTTTGCCAATTTTTCATTCTTTTTTTTTTTCTCATTTGTTTTGTTTGAATGCATATTCGCCCAAAACAAGGCTATGAAGTCACTCTAGATTAAGGACTAAGGAAAGAAGGAGATAGAGAGGGACTCAGGAAGGCTGGAGATAGGATTTGACGTTCCCAGATTTGCCCAAAACAAGGCTATAATGCCACTCAAGGTTAAGGGCTAAGGAAAGAAGGAGATAGAGAGGGACTCAGGAAGGCTGGAGATGGGAATTGACATTCCTCTGAAAAAAAGGGCAAGATCGTAGGCTGGGGGGAAAAAAACCAGGAAGGGAATTCCAGAGAGAGGCTGAACGAGGGAAGAAGCTGTTCTGATACCTCTTAGTTCTACACCTTGGGGTAGACAGAGTGTGCAGGTAAGAGGAGGCAAACAGCCTGGTTGCTCGCTTAAACGTCCTTAACTGGGGGGACCAAGTCGGCAAGACCTGAGGAACACCTTCCGTGGAAGTATTTATAGAGTAGACTCAGGGTGGCCACCAAGTTTTCATAGGTTACAGGTTGCGGTTACTCGCCACACAAAATGGGGGTCAGCTGCCGTCCCTCAGACGGAGCTGATTTCTTCTCCGAGGAGATGGACTTCCAGATCTCTGGGGGTCTTCTCCTCTTAACCCTCTCCCCTCTCCTTCCCCCTCCATCCCCCCAACCCCAAAACTCCGACCTGTCTGGAAGTTTCTGTCGGGGCTTGAGTGACGACTTCCTTTGTCTCAAGGCGGAGGGGAAGAAGAGAGAAGAGGGAGGGGAAGAGGAGAGGAGGAGAGGAGGGGAAGAGGAGACTTCCCTCCCGGGCTAAGTCCCGGAGAGTCTCACCTTTTGTAGGACCAGTGGGGTGTCTGCGTCTGGACGCCACAGCCTGTCATTCTCGACCAGCGTCGTCAGCGGTACGCCGAAAACACCTGAATCTAAGAAGAGGAAAAACAACAACAAAATTGAAGAAAATCACCGATATAGGCCGTTTTGGAAAAGAAGGCTTAGGCTCGAGCTCAGGCTTCGTCTCAGGTCTGATAAAAGACCTGAAAATCCAGGTTTGTTGGCTTGATAGGTACAGGGTATTCCCCAAGAAACTGGGGCCAAACTGCTTGGTTTTAGATGCCTGTGATATTTTATCGTGTAAGATGTAGATATTATGACCGAAGTCTAAGCCAGGTTTTCTTCAGATGAAGAGGAAGCCCAAGCCAAATCCATGAATTCATAAAGTCGGAGACCTCTCACACTGTTTTGTAGAAGACGAGGGACCCACGCATGTTTCACAATAGGAATGAATGGCAAAATGGCACCAGACAATTTGTTTTGTTTTTTTTGTTTTTTTTTAGTCTTCGGAAAATGGCATCGTCGTGGTACTACCTTTGTGTTTCTTCCGACTGGACTTGCGGACGGGCTGGAAGGTCATGCCCAGCCGGTCAAACATAGCGGTCAGCTCGATGAGGGCGATCTGCCGGACCCGGTCGATGTCTCGCGGGGACAGGAAGTGGACCGGCGTAATTCCAAGCTTGTCCCGAGTGATGGTAATATTCTGGGACAAAAAAAAAATCAAAAAATCAAAAATAATTAACTACTTTTTAGCTAATTAGCTACTACTAAGCTTGTGCCATGTGATGGTGATATTCTGAACCCCCAAAAAATCAACCATTTTCAATTTAAAATAATTAATTCATTAATAGATTATGACTCAAAATATTACAAAACTGTTAGAGATTACTTACTGACTTTATTAAATGACCTCCCCCCAAAAAAATAAAATAATAATAATAACGAAGCAACGTTTTCCTCATACATGTAGATGTCCATATGGCCAGAGACGGTCCCGGGGTTAAGCTAACAATGGGTGACTAAACCTCAAGGCCAAAAAAAAATGATTTGAAAAAAAAATCTCGGTTTTGACAAAAGTGTGGACTTTGTGGTCTTAGCGATGGAGAGTAAAAACTCAGCCGAAAAAAAAAATCTCGAAGGTTAAGGAGGCAGCGGTGTCCCTCAACTCAATTAGAACATTTCCACTTCCCCCACCCCCCCCCCAACCCCCCATCCTTGCTAAACTCAAAAACATCGGATCCATAGAATATACAAAGGACTCTATTCAGAGATAATTTGGCACGGCGCCCTGTGGGATTCTATCGGCTCCGGCATCCGGGATCGTCACGGCAACACTCTCATCCTCCTGGGAGGGAGAGAGCTGGGGGGGAGTCAAAGTCTTGTAGTAGCAAAAAAAAAAAAAAAACGTACGTGGGATTTCCATCCCCCCGCGATTTTTGCGCGCCCGCGATATTTCTTCCTCTTTTCCGAGCCCTTGTGACCGCGGTAATTCAAAAGTTCCGTATTCTAGTTGGAAAGTTCCTCTCTCCCCCTTCCATATTTTCTTGGCGTTTTGCCCGACTCGCAAGTTCCTAACTGAAAAAAAAAAACCCAACTAGGTAAAAGGAGAGCTCCGTGAGAACTTAAGGACATGAGTCAACAATTCTGCATCGTAGGTTGCTTCAACGTGACTGTGCTTCTATACCGGCTACGAAATCTGCAAAAAATTGGGCAGCCACTTTTTTCAATTTCGGACTTTGGCAGATATGTTAGAAGCTGTGATTGATACTGACATAAGTGACCTGAAATGACAGGGTTGGCCGGAGGACCTTTTGTGTCTATCTAATCAAGATGTCCTCCTGCTCATCTTTCACTCGTCCTGTTTGTCTCCCCCGTGCATCAACACTCCTGTCTCCCTCTTCCTTCACGGAGACTGGGAGAGACGGAAGGGAGATAGGGGGGAGGGATGAGGGAGAGGGAGAGGGAGAGGGAGAGGGAGAGGGAGAGGGAGAGGGAGAGGGAGAGGGAGAGGGAGAGGGAGAGGGAGAGGGAGAGGGAGAGGGAGAGGGAGAGGGAGAGGGAGAGGGAGAGGGAGAGGGAGAGGGAGAGGGACAGGGAGAGGGACAGGAAGAGGGACAGGGACAAGGAGAGAGAAGGAGAAGGACAGGAAGACTGACAAAGGGAGGGAGAGGAACAGGGAGAGGGAGTGAGGGAGGGAGAGTGAGGGAGGGAGGGAGGAAGGGAGAGAGAGGGGAGAGGGGGAGAGAGAAGGAGAGGGAGAGAGAGGGGGAGGGAGAGGGGGAGAGAGAAGGAGAGGGAGAGAGAGGGGGAGGGAGAGGGTGAGAGAAGGAGAGGGAGAAAGAGGGGGAGGGGGAGGGAGAGGTAGAGGGATGGAGAGGGAGAGGGAGATGGACAGGGAGATGGACAGAGACAGGGACATGAAGAGGCAGGGGCAGAGGCAGAGGCAGAGGCAGAGGCAGGGGAAGAGGCAGGGGCAAAGGCAGAGGCCGAGGCAGAGGCAGAGGCAGAGGCAGAGGCAGAGGCAGAGGCAGAGGCAGAGGCAGAGGCAGAGGCAGAGGCAGAGGCAGAGGTAGGGGCAGAGGCAGAGGAAGAGGCAGAGGCAGAGGCAGAGGCAGAGGAAGAGGCAGAGGCAGAGGCAGAGGCAGAGGCAGAGACAGAGGCAGGGGCAGAGGCAGGGGCAGAGGCAGAGGCAGAGGCAGAGGCAGAGGCAGAGGCAGAGGCAGAGGCAGAGGCAGAGGCAGAGGCAGAGGCAGAGGCAGAGGCAGGGGCAGGGGCAGGGGCAGGGGCAGGGGCAGGGGCAGAGGCAGAGGCAGAGGCAGAGGCAGAGGCAGAGGCAGAGGCAGAGGCAGAGGCAGAGGCAGAGGCAGAGGCAGAGGCAGAGGCAGAGGCAGAGGCAGAGGCAGAGGCAGAGGCAGAGGCAGAGGCAGAGGCAGAGGCAGAGGCAGAGGCAGAGGCAGAGGCAGAGGCAGAGGCAGAGGCAGAGGCAGAGGCAGAGGCAGAGGCAGAGGCAGAGGCAGAGGCAGAGGCAGAGGCAGAGGCAGAGGCAGAGGCAGGGGCAGGGGCAGGGGCAGAGGCAGAGGCAGAGGCAGAGGCAGAGGCAGAGGCAGAGGCAGAGGCCACAAGAGGTCCCAGTGACCAGACAAAAGAAGGGACTCACCGGAAGAGCAGTAGACAAACTTCGCAGCAGCTCGTCTTGTTTCAGGAAATTATCCTCAGGTGACTGGAGGTCCTTGGGCCACGGGGGGATAGAAAGAAGAAAAAAAACCGAAAGAGAGAACCAAGTAAGCAGACAGCCAGGTGAAAAAGGAGGTCAGGTTTGAAGAGAGGGGGGAGGTGATTTAATAGAAAGGACTTCTGCTAAGGGGAAGCTAGGGCAGAGGCCAGTTTGACCACAAGGCCTGCAACTTATAACCGTCTATTATCGCCAAAAAACAAAACCAAAACACACAGGATAAAACAGTGAGCGAGTGG
The DNA here is from genome assembly GCA_949987565.1 of Luidia sarsii. Lineage (NCBI taxonomy): Eukaryota > Metazoa > Echinodermata > Asteroidea > Paxillosida > Luidiidae > Luidia > Luidia sarsii. Next base: position 9,881,347 of record OX465121.1, read on the forward strand.
GTATGGAGGGGGAGAGGGGGGGAATGTGGTACGCATTCGCTCCCCGGCCGCGGAAAAGACGATTACAGAGGACAGCGAGTGGGGGACAATGTCGCTCAACTGAAAAACAATTCATGAAGCCATCATGATTTTGACGGGGGAGAATAATCAAGCGACAGAGGGGTCTTTGTGGGAAGGCAGGACAAATTTGTAGACCCCCGCCCCCTCTAGGGGGGGACCGACAAACCACTTGCACCTGTGGCAGACTCCAATAACACGATATCAAAAATTCAAGAAAAAGAAAAAAAATCGCATGGGAGTCAGGTTGCGAGCAATCATATCTAATTAGAAATACCGATTGTTTTTGTCTGGAGTCACGGACAGAATAACAATTTTATTTTTCGATCCTCTTTGAAAGTTGTCCTAGGGATTTATTTTTTTTTTTTTTGCAGGGGGAAATGTCAGGTTTGGGAATGATGGAAGAAAGTCATGTCTTCATCGGGCGGCCATCCCCCCAAGCGATAGTAATTTCCAGGATTGAAGTCATTCTCAGAGGGGGTACAGAAAAATAGAGAAAACAAGGAGAAAACAAGGGGATGTTTTTAATGGTAAGAAGAGATTCTTGTTAAAGCTTGCCCCAATCGATGGAAGACTGCAGGACTGCTGGGTTTTTTTTTCCCGTCGCAATCCAGCATTCTCCTTTGACGACGGGCAGAATGAGCAATGTACTGTCCGAAACTTTTGCGCTAGTGGCTCGTTTCGTACGCTCGCTCGCAATGGGTGCTCTAGTCTGCCCATCGTCAGGAGACTGGCTGAGTTTCTGAAGGTTTCCATACTCTCACGAGCGTGGCTTTTAAGTAGGGCCGGTAATTCAGTGTTTGACTCTCTCTTGAAGAAGAAAGAAAAGGACCTCTGTCGTTTGTCAGAAGGTCTGCGATGTAGATGTGAGGGGTTGGCGCAGGGCAGTTCGCGGGTTTGTGGTGATGCCGTTACGTGACTAAGTGCGGCTCTTGTGAAACCCCCGGTAATTCAATATTATTTAGGGGTGGTGTGTGTTCTGTCAAGTCGTCTGGACGACAGGGTGGGATTGGAAGGGCTACTTTGTGGGTTCACAATGCAAGAGGTTTGTGGCGACCCAACATGAACTCATTTTGGTGATATACAAAAATGTTGCAAACTGCTTACTGACTAAAATTACCAAAATGCAAATCTTAAAATTTAGTGGGCCTGACGTTTCGATCCTAGCAGGACCTTTCTCAAAGGCCGAGACCTTTCTCAGACCTTTCTCAAAGGCAGACTCTGCCTTTGAGAAAGGTCCTGCTAGGATCGAAACGTCAGGCCCTTTAAGAACGACAGGCTGTATTTTAAGATGAACTCATTTTGTGAGAGAACGGCTCCGATTTTTTATTTTATTTTTTTAATTTTTTTTTTTTTTGGGGGGGGGGTTTAAACAAATGATGGAAAGGAAAATGTTTTAAGTCATATGCACAAATTATTGTTAACTGCTTACTGAGCAAGCAAGCCAACCCTGGGTGTGGGGTTATTGGGAACTTTTTTTTTTTCATTTAAATTTTACCAGCATGGAATCCCTCGTTTGTCCTCGGAGGAAGTTGTCGTAGTTACCCTTCTGGCTGGGGACCTGGATGGGCATGGTGTTGGTCAGACTAAGGATTCGAACTCCTGGAAAATGGAGAGGGAAAATATAAGAAAACGGGAGAATCGATTAATAAAAACGATGACTATGGTAATATATAAAAATGTTGCAAAATTTTACTGACTTAATTACCAAAATGCAAATCTCAAATTGGGGTTGGGGCTGGGGTTGGGGTTGGGGTTGGGGTTTGGGGTGGAGGTTGAAGTTGGGGTTGGGGTTGCATGGGGCTTGGTGGGCTTGGGATTGGGGTTGAAGTTGGAAACATCTTCTGCCCTTGGACATGGAGCAGTGAGTTAGCGCAAGAGATTCCAGAATAAATGAATAGCTTCGCAAAATGCCCCATGAATATTCTCCCTGGAATAACGGCGAAATCCGGCTTTCAACAAAAAAATTCCTGCTTTTTGTCACGTCCCCGCCACAAATCCAGCCGTCTATACCACTCCCCCCTCAAAGTTGCTGCAACCATGGCGATATAATTTCCGGAGGTCCCTACCCTACTCTCCGTCCTGCTAACGTGATGTCAGACCTTCCTGTCTCGGGAATAATTAGTCCCACTTTATTCATCATAATTTCAAGTTCAGGATGGACGTGTTAAGCTGATTACCTCTGGAGATCTGATCAATTTTTCTTTTAGTTTTGTGCGTCGTCTCAGACTCAAGGGGTCAAAAAAGGGCTGTGTGGTGTTTTTTTTTTTCATCTACGGAATTCTCAACCTGCAACCTTTTTCCCCCTTTCTTATAGCTTGTCCCAATTCAAAGGCAACATAAACGTTCATATGTCTTCCTCCTGATCTAGTTTGTTCCTGGTTCTTCCCCTTTTTACTTTCTTTTAACCCTCATCTCGAGTGGCATTTTGGAGTCTTGTGTTTGGCGACTCTCATAGAAAAGAATTTGTTTTTAGAAATGCTGTATCACAAAGTTTACTGGTACAACAGCGAAACTAAAAACACAAAACCAGAAGAACAACCACTCTAAAGTAACGTGTTCTGGTGAGTAGCTATTTATTTGTATTTTTTTTTGAGGTGGAAAAGAGATGTTGCAATGTTTGTGATTCATCGGCAAGTGGTCACTCGCCTAATTTCTGGCATTAAAGGTGCTTGCCCACAGATTCTTGGAAAGTGATGCGGACGGCAAGTCCGCGCAAAGTCAAGCGGTTATGAGGGTTGGCAATCAGTGCGGTGAAGGATTGGTTGTTTGCGCTGAGGCCATCAGTGAGGAAATCGCTAATGAAATGACATCACATGTTTACCCTATCAGATCAGTCCACTCGATCCCCCGCGCCACACAAATGGATATATCACCGCATCAAAAAAAAATTTTTTTTTAAAGTGTGCTGACCTTTTCTTGCGGTTGGCATGGCGATTGGAGATGAATTATAAGCGACCTGTGACTGGATTAGGGGATTTGGCTTTAAAGCCGGCTGCTAATGAGAGAGTTCCGACGATCATTCTTTCCCCCCAAACCAACATCTCGGCAACTTTTGTCGAGGATGGACACTATGTAAAGCACGGAGCGACTTCCTCCTATGTCGAGTGCGCGGGCCTCACACGTTGGTCCCAAACTGAAGCCCCAAAAATCCCGACACTTACAGTAGCTTTCATTTCACTCACAAACACGTAAAATGGAACAGTTGCTTAATTAGGATATCTTCTTGATCAAGGTTACAGCTAGCCACAAGTTAAGGACCTCAACATGTTTGTTACATAAAGACTTGATAAGTCCTATGATGTCTATACAAACGGGGAAATTTATAAATAATGTTTCCCTTGGCAACAAATAACCAGGCAAAACCTTGCGGTTGTCTGTTTACAAGTTACCTCTTCGACATCCACAGCAAAGATCCAACATGGTCCGCTAGCTCTAAATCTCCGTCCGAAATCAAAAACCACAAAAAAAAAGTGGAGAAAATTCCCGATGGTTCTTCTAAAGACAATATATCCTTCTACCGGGCAGCACCAAAATCCCGATATGATTCCAGAGATTAGAAGGGCAACGATAATTCCTCTGTCTCGATCTTCCGGAGGATCCGCGAGAGATGGCTGCTAGAACCAATCCTTTGATGTCCTCCAAAGACGTCCAGACAAAAAAGATCTGCCTTTTGAGGAAGGTCCTACTGGCATCCAAAAAAGAAACAACGTCGGGCCTTCCGAATTGTGAGCAAGAGAGAGAGAACGGTTTCGCTGCCCGCTGCCAAGAATTCAGAGTTAGCGTCTGTGTCCTTGAGGAGAGTATGATGACACCACTAGACTAGCCCACGTGTCGATATTAGGACACCTTTGTCCCGAATGACTGACGTGACAAGAGCGCCGTAGATCCCACGCCGGAGTAGACATCCGGCCGTCATGAATCACGGCACGAGAGACGAGCAAAACACAAACACCCCGCAAAATCAAAAGAGAGAGAGAGAGAGGGAAAAATGCGACAGAGGAATAGTTTCCTGAGTTCAGTTCGTAAACAGCTCTTACCCGACTGCTATTTTCAGAGGCCGGCTTTAGGAAAAAAAAACCAGCTTTTCCCTCCCGGATAGTTTCGCCACCAACTGGCAACAGGAAATGATAGGCTTTTTTTTTACTTCTGTAGAGGACATTTGGGTGGATGTTGTCAAGGCAAAGGGGGTCAGAGTTCACAGAGTTTGCCAAACCAAAGTTGCTTAGTAGCACCAAGGTCTTTCTTGGTAAAAAAATAATAATAATAAAAAAATAAACACAATTTTCACTTACTCTTTCTAATGTATTTGCCTGCCATGATAAATAAATGATGTGATTTGATTTAATTAAATTAAATTTAAATAAAAGACGAGTTTCAGATTTCTGTGAACATTATGTTGGCCTGAGCACGGATCTCAGCCAAAAAATCAGTTGCTGTTTTGGGGTGTTTTTTTTCTGAAAGCAGTTCCACAAATGGTTGGACAATTCATACCTGCCAACCTACATTGTATCTTAAAAGAAATTAGGAATCCTTCTGCCAAAGAAAAAGAGGAATCACAGAGCAATACATGTGTATTTCCAAGCCAAAAATCAGAATCAAAAGCTTGTAAAAAGTGATCAATTTTTATCCCCCAAGAAAGAGGAATGATTCCTCCAAAATAGGAACGGTTGGCAGCTATGGGGCAAGCACATACATGTTTAATCCACAGGGGAAGTGACCAATATGAGTCACCTTTTGACCTGTGTAGGCTCCATTTTGTTTTCTTCTCCCTTCGTTTTTTTTTTGTTTAATCCCTGGACAACATTGACAGGAAACATGGCCGGCCCACTCTCTGATGTAACATCCCCCATCGCCCTCCGATTCTTTTTTGGTTGGATTTTCGTCTGTTTCACCCTCATCACACAGTGGTCTATTTCCTGGTTTGGGAGGATATTGTCTATAGTTCAGCTGGTCACTAGGTGGGTTTTTTAGGTTTTGTTTTTTTCCCCCAACAAGTTCGAGTTCAGCTTGCTGCATGTTAGTCACATAACCAGACTGGCTGAACAATGGAAGCATCTACACCACTGGAGTGGACATGGGATTACTCAGAGAGAAATTGATCAGAAATGATTCAGGCTGAATCCTCGGGGTCTAGGTCCTGTGAAAATGCTAAAAAAAAATCACCCCAAAAATCAAGCTCTGGCACATTGTGAGATATCATAACACCTTCTAGCTGATTTTGTGAAGTAAAGACTAACTGGTTGTAAGACTATTTGGGAAGGCCACCATCTCAGGACTGGATAGCTCAGATGAGAAGAGCGTTGGTACGCAAAACCAGAGGTCTTGGGTTCAAATCCCGATCAAATCAAAGTTTTCTTTGCTATTTTTTTTTTTTATTTGTTTAAAAGTTCGGTTCAAACTGACCTGGTCAATTTAACCGGGTAGAAGTCAGGCGGTTAACTTACCCATTCGAGCCGGGTAAGTTACCTGGGAGGAAAACTTCCTGGGCTGTCCGCACTGGACTTAAAATGTCCAAGTTACACATTTGCTCGGTAATTCCCCCCCAAAAAAAAAAAATAAAAAAATAAAAAATGAAAAAAAAATAAAAATAAAATAAATTAAATTAAATTAAAACAATTAAATTAAAAAAATTAAATTTAAAAAAATTTAATTAAAACCAATTAAGTTTAAAAAATTAAATTTAAAATATAAATAAAAATCCAGTGCGAACAGGGTTAAAAACTCACCCACCTTTCATTGGCACCCCCCCCCCCCCGATCCTGGATAAACTAAGATAAACAGAGGTGTGGGTGCACTTATTTCCTGCCAAATAAGGGACCAGATTGGCCGGGGTGGACTTGCGTGTTTACATGAAGGCCTTGAGCATTTAGCGGGTAAAAATGTTGGACCAACGCCACACTGGCTCATCCAATTTTCGAAGTTTGCGAGTTCTTTACAGCGGCCTCTCTCTCTCTCTCTCTCTCCGTGCAATCCCTCTTCTCGGCCTCCATGTGTGTTGTGTTTTTATTTTCTACGGGGTTGGACTGGTTGAGTCAAAAGAGTTTGTAGCGTTCTAACAGTTGGTGTTGACAACTGAGCCCAAATTAGCCGGGGGGGGGGGGGTGAATAAGGCAACTTCCTAAGCTCAACCTTGAAGAAAGTGCCTTCCCTCTCTCTCTCTCTCTGTCTGTTTGTCTGTCCCTCTGTCTCTCTTTGTCTCTCTCTGCCTCCCTCTGTCCCCCTCTGTCTCTTCCTCTCTCTGTCTCTCTCTGTCTCTGTGCATCTCTGTGTGTCTCTCTGTCTGCCTCTCTTTCTCCACTCTTTCTCTGTCTCTCCCTCTCCCTCCCCTCCCCCACTCCCTCTCCCTCTCATCTCCCTCTAGATCTCCTCTCTCTCCATTTTCCCCTGCAGGTACTTCTACCTCTCTCTCCTCTGTCTTTTTCTCCATTTTTCTCTCTCCCCTCATCCCTCTCCCTCGCCATCTCCATCTCTATCTCCATCTCCCTCTCCTTCTCCCTTTCCTTCTCCCTTTCCTTCTCCCTCTCCATCTCCCTCCCGTAAACCTCTCTTTCTCCCTCTCCCTCTCCCTCTCCCTCTTTCTCCATCCCCTCTTCCTCTGCCTCTGCCTCTGCCTCTGCCTCTGTCTCTGCCTCTGCCTCTGCCTCTGCCTCTGCCTCTGCCTCTGCCTCTGCCTCTGCCTCTGCCTCTGCCTCTGCCTCTGCCTCTGCCTCTGCCTCTGCCTCTGCCTCTGCCTCTGCCTCTGCCTCTGCCTCTGCCTCTGCCTCTGCCTCTGCCTCTTCCTCTCCCTTCTCCCTTTAATCCTGTCTTGGGTTGGTTTTCCTCTCAGCCTTATTTCGTGTGACCCTCCCAACCCTGAACTGCGAGCCTGAGTAATATCCCTCGAAACTTTGAGGCAATTAATTCACCCTCCGTCCTCCCTCTCCCTTCCTAAAAACCCGGGCTGCCCCTCTCAATCAAGGAACCTCTCCCCACCCCAATGAAAACCACACACCCTCTTCCTCTCCCTAAACCAATAGAATAATCCCTGTACAATGAAAAAACCTTTAAAGCACAGGATCTACAACATCCTACACTCGCCATTCCTCCCTCTCCGTCTTAAACTGCTTGAGTTGATCCGCAAAACACCTTATCTCCCACAGGAACAACCGGGCTATTTTCTGCTTCTCAGTTTTCTCGTTGGCAGCGTAAAAACACAAGAAAGGTCAAGAACGGTGTGCCTTGTGCATTTTTCTTGAAATTGAAGAAGTAAAAGGGTGAGATAGAAAGAGAGAGAGAGGGGGGAGAGAGGGGGAGAGAGGGGGGGGGGGAGAAAGACAGAGAGGGAAAGAGAGAGAGAAAGACAGAGATGGGGGCAAGAGAAGGAGGGGAGACAGAGAAAGAGGGAGAGAGAGAGAGAGATAGAGTGAGAGAGAGAGAGGGAGAGATAGTGAGAAAGAGAGAGGGGAGAGGGGAGAAAGAGAGAGAAGGGGGAGAGAGGGGAGAGAGAGGAGAAAGAGAGGGGACAGAGAGGGAGAGAGAGGGGGGAGAGGTACCATTATAGAGGGAGAGAGAGAAAGAGGGAGAGAGGGGGAGAGAGAGAGAGGGGGGAGGGAGAAAATGAAAGAGAGAAAGAGAGAGAGAGAAGGAGAGAGAGAGAGAGAGAGAGAGAGAGAGAGTGAGAAAGATAGAAAGACAGATACAGAGAGAGAGAGAGAGAGAGAGAGAGAGAGAGAGAGAGACGAGGAACGTGACCAAGGAGGAAGCGTGTCTAACCCACGAGTTAAATGGCCCAACTCAGCATTCACCGACATCACGATCGCCAGCAGTGAACGTGCAGTTTAGGGGTTCTTGCCAGGGCCGACTTTCAACTTTCTGTCGATGCCAAAGATACGCCTCAAAATTGCCTCCTGTGCAAGCACCTTTGCCGTTTTTTTGTCAGTCTTGTTCTTTTTGGGTACCCTATTCTGCCGCCGGCAGAAACTCTCCGAACGAGAAGGGCAAAGAGCTACGAACTCCGTGAACTAGAGTCCCCGACTCCTGCCTGGAATGTCACCTACATGTACAGTAGCTGCATGTACAGTGTGTGTGTACATGTACCAGATGTGCTGATGGCAGAAAGATTAAGACTCGTTGGCCAAAAAGGGCAAGGCCATCGGAACTTCCGCTCGTAACAAAAAAGAGAGGGGGGACGACGGCGTATCTCTGCTCAAATGTTTCCACTTTAAGTCTTCGAGGAGGGGACGAGGGAGATGGGGGGAGGGAGGAATTTTTGGAAAGGTGCCTCGCGAACAAAGTTGAAGGGATGTCAATGGCACGGCAATGGACGTCATGGAAACAAGAGCCATGGCAACACATTACTGGAAAGGTGCGCTAAAGTTAGAGACATCGATGCCATGGAAACAAACGCCACGGCAACAGCTGCTTGTATCCAAGAGAATTCATGAAGCCGTGAAAAAGGGAACTTTGGGGCATTTCGAGAAATTGTTCCATCTAACCTCAATCTATGGAACTACACAAATTAAACAATTTGTCCGATATTTAGCAACAATGCATCGATATAAAGGGTCCGATTTGCAAAGATTCCACCCAGAAAATTTAATTTTTGTTTACACAAATTGAAAGTAAACATCAAAGTTTTTAACCTGATCTCAGCATGTGTTTGAAATAATAGTTAGGGGAGAAGAAATATCTTTTTTTATTATTATTATTATTTTTTTATTATTATTATTATTATTTTTTTTTTTTTTTTTTTTTAAGGCCAAAAAAAAAAAAAAGGAAAACCACGGATACGCAAAAAGTTGCATGCCTGTAGAAAGCAGAACTTTTTTGGCCTTGACAAGCATTCGTAAAAAAATGAGAACGCTGAAGGAAATGCTTCCGTGTGGATCTAATTCATTATGAACCAGTCACTGCTGCCAATCAGCCGGATAATCACGCCCCAAGGTTACGGGCTGGCACCGGGTACCAGCGCTACACGCAGCGGGTGGTGGGAGTTACCAACGACCCTGAGCGGGGGAACCGGCTGAAAGACAATCTTGACGATTCATCTTGACTCGCTACCAACCCTCGCAACGGTTTTCGGTGTGTCAATCACCCAGTTGGGCTTTGCGGGTTAATCCCCGTTTTCGTATGACCAACGCCTTTGGGGAGAACGAACGGAACCACCTCCCTTTCGGGCTTTCTAATCGTGAGTCGGCAGTTCTTGCGGTCGGCGCTGGCGACTCACGGCAAGGGGTGAGGGTACCTCTGGACAATGCTCGGGCATAAATTGGAGTCGACAAATGCGGGCGTGGCACCCTAAGGGCTCAGTGAGGGGCGAACAATTAAACCTGTTGAGTTTGGCTCGTTGACGAAAAAAAATTACTTCAATTAAAATGTCGACGATTCAAATCCGAACATTGACAATGGATATAGTTTGTGCAAGCAAAGACGCTTTTCGGTTTTTTTACCTGAATTGACGGAGTCTGCCACGCCCGACGACGCATCCTTGTATTTGGACATCAGTTTGTCGCTCGTCAGACCCTCGGGGAGGGTGCGACATCGCGACCTCCGACTCCGTTGCTTGGAGACGCCGCGGCTGTCTGTGTGCGTGATGTTGGAGTGCTGGTGAAACGAAAAAATGATAAAGGGGGAGAGGGTGAGAAAGCGAAGGACAAAAGTTTAAAAAAACAAAAAAAATCTGACAGGATTGCGGACCGATCCATTTTCAGATGGAGTCAACATTTGAAGCACTGCATGCCTGCCTGCAGTGTTAGGGAAGTGTCGTTGCTGCTGTTGTTGCTGTTGTTGTTGCTGTTGTTGTTGCTGTTGCTGTTGTTATTGCTGTTGTTGTTGCTGTTGCTGTTGTTGTTGCTGTTGTTACTGCTGTTGTTGTTGCTGCTGTTGTTGCTGTTGTTATTGCTGTTGTTGTTGCTGTTGTTGTTGCTGCTGTTGCTGTTGTTGCTGCTGTTGTTGCTGTTATTGTTGTTGTTGCTGTTGTTGTTTTGTTGTTGTTGTTGTTGTTGTTGGTGTTGCTGTTGTTGTTACTGTTGCTGATTCTGTTGCTGTTGTTATTCTTGCTGCTGAAATATTTTTTAAAATTTTTGATCAGTTTGCAACCAATCCTTCCTGTATCTATGCCAAAAACTAATGAAAGAGCAAAAAAGGTACCCAACTTGCCCCCAAAAAGACACCCGTTGTGCAATCATGTTCGTAAAATACTTTCGCACCTCACTCCACCGTCATTGCTTAAGAACTCTTTCAATTCTCAACCTCAGAATACTCTCTACCCATAAACCTTCAATCAATCAAAGGTTCTTCACAGAGCCACGACGCTTCTTAAAAAGGGCTCTTTTGCAGTGCGTGCCAGCAAACTCCCAACGCGCACTCTTCCCAGAAGTCAAATTGGCAAAGGTCATCAATCATCTTTTTTTCCTCGTTCCTCCCATCCCTCTCCCCACCCCCCCCCCAAAAAAAAAAAATATCAGAAGCACATTTTCTGCATCTTTTCCTCCTGACGGGACCAAAGCCTGCCTTGGTCCCCAAAGCAAATATTTTCCCACAGAAAAAAAAATTTGCACATCTGTATCGGATTTGTCATTCCCAAGTCCGGCTTTCCTTTTTCAACACTTCCAGCCGGGGGATCTTGAATCCACTGGGAGACAGCTTAGATACACTGACATTTGTTCGACTTGGGGCCAAAAGGGTTCGTCGGATGCTTTGGGTTTACTTTTGAGGAGGGGACAGGGATGGGGGCATTAGCTTTAAGAGATCATTTCGGTGAGCGCATTCTTAAGGGTTCATCGATTTTGAAGGTTGTTAGCAAAGCTGCCCATTGCCAAAAAAAAAAAAAAATACGAAGTAATTTTTTTTTTTCCAAACTGCTCACTGATTTGCCATGGTAACCATGATACCATGGCAAACTGTGGTTATGGAGAAAAAAAACCATGTATGACCTGTGGGTGAATGTCAAACACATTGACAAAAAAATTGAATTGGGGATAAAAAATTTATTTTTTTTAAACTTCAATGAAAAATGTCATGGCAACCATTGAAAAAACACAAATCTGAAACCCAATCATAACAACGGCAACAGACGCTCAGTTCCTTGCGAGGAAGATCAGAAAGACATTTTACAGGAATGTATCAGTTGAGATTCTGCGTTTTTCTCTCTTTTTCAAACTCAATTCTTCCATCACTCTCCCAAAACTGATGGGAAGTTCATGAAAGCAAATCCAAGCAGAAGATTGAAGAAAAAAACGACAAAAAATATTCAACATCCCTGAATGGCCAGCGGCCATTCCATGTCTAAGGATGTGCGCGCTTATCAATATTTGTCCAGTCTCTGTCAACCAGCTCCCTCCTCCGGGACCATGACCTGCCCCGGTATTTTTTTTTTACGACCCTCGAGGGCGCTGTTCAGCCCTACGCTCTCCTGCCTTCCTGTCCGCTGTTCACCTTCCACCCAGGCATGACCTGTTCTCAAAACAACCCTCTGGCGGTATTTTGGTATCGAAATAAGACCACCCCAAGTTCCCAACCCAGCCAACCTCTAGGAGTTGATTATCCAAACATATCCAGTTCATAGATATAACATGATGATTTGCATCGAGGAGAATGTAATCCCACCCCCCTATCCCAGAAAAGACTACTTGACTATTTGGGAAGGCCACCATCTAAGGGCTGGATAGCTCAGATGGTAAGAGCGCTGGTGTGCCAAAGACTAGTTGACTATTTGGGAAGGCCACCATCTAATGGCTTGATAGCTCAGATGGTAAGAGCACTGGTGTGCCAAAGACTAGTTGACTATTTGGGAAGGCCACCATCTAAGGGCTGGATAGCTCAGATGGTAAGAGCACTGGTGTGCCAAAGACTAGTTGACTATTTGGGAAGGCCACCATCTAATGGCTTGATAGCTCAGATGGTAAGAGCACTGGTGTGCCAAAGACTACTTGACTATTTGGGAAGGCCACCATCTAAGGGCTGGATAGCTCAGATGGTAAGAGCGCTGGTGTGCCAAAGACTAGTTGACTATTTGGGAAGGCCACCATCTAAGGGCTGGATAGCTCAGATGGTAAGAGCACTGGTGTGCCAAAGACTAGTTGACTATTTGGGAAGGCCACCATCTCAGGGCTGGATAGCTCAGATGGAAGAGCACTGGTACGTTAATCCAGAGGTCTCGGGTTCAAGTCACGGTCCAGTCAAAGTTTTCTTTGCCAATTCTTCAGAATGTAATTCTGACTGGGAACTTTTTGAAAAATGGCAAAGAAAACTTTGACTGGACCGGGACTTAAACCAAAGCCCTCTGGATTAACGTACCGGCGCTCTTACCATCTGAGCTATCCAGCCCTTAGAGGGCGGCCTTCCCAAATAGTCAACTAGTCTTTGTAAGGGTGGGGGCACCAGTCAGAAGCAATTCAACCATTAACAGCGTCATAGTCATATCTCTATGGATCACAACCCCGCTTCCATTCAGATGCAAACAGATGCTGGCACCCCCACCTCCACCCAGGCAAAGACCACTATTGTTCTTTTATTGTTTTTAAACTCTTTCCCAAAGGCTAGTTTGGGTTTGGCAATGGAATTAATCCGATGCTCGTGTGTCGCCAGAGACCAGCGGTCACTCAACTTTTGAAGCACATTTTTTATGGCTGTCTGGCCACTGATGTCTGCAAGTCTGTTTATGAGCAGCTCCACACACACACACAAAATTAAAACCCTAGAACAATGCCTCCTTCTTAATCTCGTTAGGATGGGCTCATTTGGTCCGGGTTTTTTTTTTTTTTTTTTTTTTGCGATTTTTTTTTTGTCTCATCTCTGGAGTCTGGCGTCCCATCCTTATAGCTGCAGGCAGTTTCTGACCATAAATTTTTTTTTAAATGTCCGCAGGGTCAGGGGAGGAAATCGCGTTTAGTGCGAGCGCGGCAGAGGGGCAAATTGGTTGTAATAACCGGAGGTAGGTGCCTGGTGAACACCTCGCCTCTATTGGCAGGTTGCCACGGTGACCTCGGACACCTGGGAATTTTTTTTTCTTTTTTTTCGGCGAGGCGTATTTGCGCGGCTCGTCTTCTCTCGTTGGGGGACGGAGAAGCAGCTCTTGAGTCAAGAAGAGGACTGGTTAGCTAGTCTATCCTGCAAGGCCCTCTCTGGGATCATTGGTCCTGCTTCGTGAAGAAACCCTCTGCAGACTGGTTGGCAAGTCTAACGGCGGAGTCCTGCAGTGGTATCAATCCTCTTCAGAGAGATCTCGGCAGACTGGCTGGCCAGTCTAATCAAGGAGTCGGAGGTTTATTGATTGCCTTCAAGGAGATCTGAGCAGACTAGTTGGCCAGTCTAATCTGAAGGCTCTACAGTACTGTATATAATTATTATCTCAAGGGAGATCTCAGCAGACTGGCTGGCCAGTCTAATCAAGGAGTCGGAGGTTTATTGATTGCCTTCAAGGAGATCTGAGCAGACTAGGTGGCCAGTCTAATCTGAAGGTTCTACAGTGCTGTATATATTATCTCAAGGGAGATCTCAGCAGACTGGCTGGCCAGTCTAATCAAGGAGTCAGAGGTTTATCGATCCCCTTCAAGGAGATCTGAGCAGACTCGTTGGCCAGTCTAATCTATAGGGCTGTATCGATTATCTTCAGGGAGATCTCGGCAGACTGGCTGGCCAGTCTAGTCTAGGCGACCCCCAGCCTCAGGTACTGCCAATATCCTTCTGCAGGATCCCATGAAAATTGGCCTCCCCCACAATAAAGAGGCAACAGGTGCGCCTTTAATGCAAAACACCAGGGCGATGAACCTGCGGTAGACTGGTATTCCTGTCCTGATAATGTTGGGCTACACATCAACTTTGAGCCCCCCCCCCACAAACCTGTTCAACTTGCTAACTTCACCATGAAAACCCTGCAATCTCATCTGAGGTCTTTAACAATTCAACCTTTCTTATTACGCAGTGGCTGTTGTTATGGCAGTCGATCGTCCGTGTGGTTCCCTGACTTGATTGTATTTCGTCAGCATTGCAGGCTGGTTGAACCAGTCTATTAGCTGATAGTCTGGTTCCAAAAGCTATACATCCTGACAAATACTGTGAAGTCAGGGAACCACACGGACGACTGCCGTAACAATAGCCACTGCGTTCTTATTATTCATTCATTCAAAAAAAAAAAAAAAACGCCATAACCCTACCACATAACCATCCTCAGCAGTAACTGTGTTAATATAGCTACTTTTCCTGTTTATATTTGGCGGATCACTGAAAACTTGCGACTCAAATGACAAAACAGGAAGTTCTACATTTATTTGTTCGCTAACATTTTTTCACGACATTATTTTTTGGACGACCTGTCTTGTCTACGTACTAAAACACATTAGGGAAGTGATTAGGGACTAAGGGTGAAATAGGAGAAAGTTGAAGCGGAAGAGCCTTACTTTTTGTTCAGATTTTTTTTTTTTCGACTTCTTCTTCTTCTGCTTTGGACAAAATATCCCTAGACAAAGCACTATTGTGTTCTGAGCAGATTATCTACTTGTTTATTTGATATTCTGATGGTGCTTGGGACAGGATTTAAGTTTGTGGGGCGTGGAATAGATTGGGTTTCTTGGGAGGAGGATGTTTTAAAAATAGAGGCTGACCAAATTGGCTGGCATCCCCCTCAGATCGGTCTCCCTCACTCTCCGGACACGGAGAGGAAGATTATGGCTTGCACCCCGACAATCTTGAGGGGAGAATGTGGGGGTGGGGGGGGGGTGAGGAAGGGAGGGAAGGGGGGAGTTCGTGGATGCTTTTGTGGGAGAGCCTGTTGGTGATAATCCAGGAGTGATTCGCGGACAAGCCCGGGGAAAAACAAACAACGGACGGGAGGAGGAAAAAGGAGGAGGCGGAGGAAGAGGGAGTTGAAATTCTGCGAGGGATGGAGACTCGGAGAGTGGGGAAGACAGAGGGGGAGAAAGAGCCAGAGAGACAGAGATAGTGAGAGGGAGAGGGGGAGGAGAGGAGAGGAGAGAGGAGAAGAGAGGGAAATGGGGGAGGGAGAGGAGAGTGAAAAAGGGGCAGAGAGGGTAGATGAGAGGGATAGGAAGAGAACAGAGAGGGAGAGGAGAGGAAGGGGAGAGGGAGAGAGGAGAAGAGAGGGAAATGGGGGATGGAGAGAGTGAGAGAGGGGCTGAGAGGAGAGATGAGAGGGATAGAAAGAGGAAAGCGGGGAGAGGATAGGAAGAGGGGAGGGGGAAAGGAGAGAGGGAGAGGGGAGAGGGGAGAGGGGAGAGAGGAGAGGAGAGAGGGGATGGAGAGAGGGGGAGGGAGAGGGGAAGGGAGAAGGAGAGAGGAAGACAGAGAGGGAAAGAGAATCAGAGAGGGAGAGAGAGACAGTGAGAGAGAGGTGGAGTGAGAGACAGATAAGGAGAGACTGAAAGAGAGACAGAGACAGACAGAAAGCTCCCTAGTCCCAGACTAGTCACAAACTGCTGAGGAAGGAAGCTAACATTTAGGCAATTCAACGAGGAGACAGGGGCACATTTCTCGAGCAAAATATCTATAAATACTTTCCGATAATCAGCACACATCCTCTGTGCTGGAACGAGGCGTAAACAAAACATGATCATTACGGAGAAAAAAAAATCTAAACAAGTATACTAGGATTGAAATGACCAAAATAACAAACAGAATTCTAAAAGTTCCCAGTACTTTTAAAGGGGAAAGAAAGGTTAAAGGATCAAAAATTAAGTTGCAGAGAAGAAATTCATCCAAATTTACATTTTGACAGTAAAATAATTCTAAAAAAAATCACTGCTTATTACTGTTTGTATAGAAGGAATTATCTAACTTTGCTCAAACAAAACTGAACAGTCATACAATTTTGGGGTTAAAAACTTATTTGACCATGTACAATGCAGTTTATGAAAGAAATCTTTCTCAGGGCAAAAATATATACACAGTATCAATATAACTGGGAATTTCTGGGAATTTTAAAATTCTATGTCCATTTCCATGTAATGAAAAATTCAATAAATTGTCAAAACTTCTATGCAATCAAATTTTCGTGAATCGGGAAAAAAAATAGGGATCAGAATACTTCAGTATACAGAAGGTTTACAGAATACAGTACACAGAAGTATACAGAAGTATACAGAAGGTAGATCAGTATACAGAAGTATACAGAAGGTAGATCAGTATACAGAAGTACCGTATACAGAAGGTAGATCAGTATACAGAAGTATACAGAAGGTAGATCAGTATACAGAAGTACATGTATACATAAGAATACAGAATATACAGAAGGTAGATCAGTATACAGAATATACAGAAGGTACAATGTAGATCAGTATACAGAATTTTTTTTCATAAGTTGTCAGAAATTCCAGATGAGGTTATCAATATTCAGACTCAATAAGATTTGTTTTTCATTAGAGTCCCATCTTTGTATGTATGAATGAACGAATGAATCCTAGCAGGACCTTTGTCAAAGGCAGAAAGTTGGGTTTGGTTTTTTTTCATGAAGAAAAATTGCAGGAGTCAGAAAGGGTTTCGGGGAACAGCAGTGCTACGACCGTCGTTCGGGAGACGGTCGGTTCATGGAGGTAACTCCCTCTACCTCCGTGGTCAGTTCTAGTGGACTTACCATGCGCATTAATCGCCGTTGTCCCTTGCATCGCTGACAGTGGCAGGAATGGCGTCTGCCCGTCAGACAAGAGACGCAACACTCCCACATCATGCCCTCCATAGATGCGTACGCCAAAACCATCCGGACAGTTGCGTTAATTCACGGCTAGAAAAAAATTAAGCCAACCGAGTTCGGCCGAATCCCCGAAAACACGCCGGACTCCACCAACGCCTCCAAATCCTCCCGTCACGAAAAAAAGGACCACCTTGTCAAGTTTATAACACGTCGGATTCAGAGGCAGACTTGAAGTCAGAAGAATCCCGTAGAGAAATAAAAACAGTTTTGAGACTGCGAGATTTGCGGAGTCTAGCGATCAGAGTTTGAGCGGCTGTCCTGTGCATGTGAAAGTCGGCCAATGGGTAGTCATTGCTGGAGTGCGTGTCTTCATGATACAAGGGTCATTCGGTGACGATGTTGGTCCTCGTTCGTGAAGCAAAGTAGCTCAGAGTCATTCACCAAAGGTCCGGAAAAAAATTGTTCCAGGACTCTCAGCTGACTGTGACCCTTCTCTCTCTAGACTCTCCAGCGGCGGAAAAATCGGGATCGAATCTTTCGTCAAGATTTGTCAAGTCGAGCAACTGGCCAGGACATTCAATAGCCTGTGGTCAACCAACTCTATCTATCTTTAAAATCCCCAAAACGGAATATTTCTTGAAGAATTGTCAAGTCGAAGCAACTGGCCAGCCCACTCGGTAAAGAAGGACCACCTTCCTCTCTTGAAAATCTCTCCGGCAGAGTTTAACTGAACCGATTCACTCACTCCAGAACTGTCTGTTCGAGCAGGACACTGTTGACTGGTGTCAACTACCGTACCTCACTCTCGGGATCTCTGGCAATTTTTGACGGTAATAAATCTCCCGTCAAGAATGATAAAAGAGCGGCCAAATTCCTCCTTCGAAACTCCTTGGAAATCAAGCAAGGCTCTGAACGCTGAGTCAGAATGCGTCCACCTTCACAAACAAAACAAGAAATCCTTCCTCAACATTTGTCTCGTTGAGCAGGACACTCAGTCAATTCTCTCTCTCTCTCTTCTCCCTGGAATTGTTGGTAGAAATTTGACAGAAACAGAATCCTTTGCGGAGATTCGTCAAGTCGTGCAAGACGAAGGCGGGAGAGACAGAAACGCTCTCAGCTCTTAAGCGGGTCTAAGCAGGAATCCCAGAGAGGATGACTAAAACTCTCCGATGCTTGGGGCAGGGTGATGGAAAAGAGCCCTTTGTGAAAAAGCTGACGCAGAGGAGAGAGAGAGAGGAGGAGGGAATGATCCTCCTTGGCTGAAAATCCCCGAGGTTATGCTGCTTCATCCGTCAGCGGAGAAGAAGAGGGAGACTGGGATTGGACGGTCTACGGTCGACGTTCGTCCCACAAACACTGATGATGCACGGAGAGCACGAGCTACTGTACTCGGGCTCCGATGCGCAGGGGGGTGGACTTCACTGCTGCGTGAGCTCGTGCAATCTCTTTCCTGTCAGCCACTCAGAGGCTGGGAAGATAATCAGACCTGATAGGTGGTTGCCTCGGGGAAGGAGAGGAGAGGGGAGAGGAGAGAGAAGGCCCCCCGGAGAGAAATGAGCTCTTCCTCAAGGCAGTGATGATTCTTTGACAAAATAGGACTCCAATGCCCGCGATGCGTAATCCACACCACACGGCCGTAACAATGTTAACAACGGCAATCTGCGGTTCTGCGGGGAGAGACCAAAAAAAAAAGCTCCTCTGTCACCGACCGAGATTGAGGGTTTTTGCTTCGCATACGGACTGCCCGTGGAAAACACAATGCGAGTCCTCGATCAAAGCGGGACTGACAGGGGACGAGAAATGAAAATGGACGAGTTTCCTCTCCGTCGGGTCAGGCTGGGTTACTCAAGTGACTCGGAGGCACTCCGTTTCCTGCAGGCGAGCGCCTTGTGAGCGACAAGTCTTCCGAGGCTTTCAGAGAGAGCTGGCTGGAGAATGGGTTCCCCAGAGGTTGGTACAGGTAGGCAGGCAAACTGACTGGCCCTCCGTCTATGGGTTTTTTGTTTTGTTCGGTGGCCGGCTGTGACCGGGCGCTAGGATTTGACTCGTCAGTCGTCCTTATCAGAGGGGGCTCTCAAGGAGTGAGCCATCGGTGATCCGGGGGGGGGGGGGGGGGGGGGGGCAGGCAGTGGTGCTGGATTGATACTAGGAGAGGAACATCCTGCTTTTTAAATGGCTGAAGAGGGGACGTGAGAGTGACTGTACACTGGCTGGGTGATAGTGCCATCCTGGAATCGATTATCGATACAATTATTGATACGACCAAAGTCAACAAACCATCAAGAATTTTTCTAATGTGTACACGCAGCTAAATGATAGCGCAATCCTGATATCAATTATTGATATAATTATCGATACGACCAAACCATCAAGATTTCTTCTAATGTGACAAACGCGTGTACACACAGATGAGTGATAGTGCCATCCTGATATCGATTATCGATACAATTATCGATACGACCAAACCATCAAGAATTTTTCTAATGTGACAAACACGTTTACACACAGCTGAGTGATGGTGCCATCCTGATATCGATTATCGATGCAATTATCGATACAACCAAATCAGAATTCTTCTATTAGTTGTAATGAGACAAACTCTTGTCGCATTTTTTTTAGGATTTTGACAAACAAACCAAGCTCCTTAGCAGTCCTGTGGCTATGTGTCACCATGATGCAGGTGAAAGCGAAAAAGTTAAACGGTAAGTATCTCTGTACATGTATGTGTCCAGCTTTAAATTTGTCAGAGTTTGAATTATAAGGCAAATTCCAGGTCAGCTGAATGCCACCCGCCAACATGGAACGGTCCGAGTCGATTTAAGAGCAGCTACAGCTTTAATTTACGGGTTTTGACTTTTACGAGGCAAGTTCCAGAGGCAGCTGGCTGTTGTGTGTCGTGCATTACGCAAGCGATTTTTAGATTTTTTTTTGTGGGGAAGTGGGGATTTTTTTTTTTAGACGCAAACAGCTCAGTGACGTCAAAGCACCAGTCCGGGGCTAATTAGTTAAGAGACCCCACATCCTCTAATCACTGCTCAGCCAGGATTAGAAGCAAAAGGGCGACAACGACAGAGATAAGCATCCACCTGAAGTGTAAAAAAAAAAAGCTAAACTGAAACTCACATCACGTCTATATCCTTGAGCTTCAGAAGATTACCTTTTTTTTTTTCTTTTTTTTCTTCTTCTTCTTCTTCTTCTTCTTCAAAGACAAGACGTGAAGGTTTCGCACGACGGATTCCCAAAGCAGGCTGCCTCAGGCGGCAGCCGAGTGTGTAATCTCCCTCGGGAAGGAGTTGTGGCTCCGAGAAGAGCCAGGTGTCGATGCGAGAAGAGCCAGCATTACCAACATTTCGGGGCAGTGTTGTCCCCCTCTGCCCCGTTGCCTAGGAGACTGCTTTGCAAGGGACACCGTGTAAGTATACGTGTAAGTACATGTATATACATGTAGGTTTTTTTCCCTTTGTTTGTTTGACTCAAAAGTGTTGCATGGTGTCATTGCAAACCTTCCACTTGGTCCTTCCACCATGCAAACCTTCAAATCTCAACTACAATTCTACAAAGATACACACACAAAGCACACTCGTTAGTGATTCCCACAGAGACCACGTGTGTAATTAGTAATTACACCGTTGAACGGTAAGGTTATGACACAGGATGTTCGTGGGATAAATAGTGAGCAATGTGTCATATACGGTCAGCTACTGGCTCTTTCCCCAGGAGAGAGAGAGAGACAGTGAGTCAGTGAGACACTGCCAAGGACAGACCCTAAAATGCAGGGCTCGTGAAAAAAAAAGGTGTTCCCGGACTGACAACGGGTCTACTCACTGAAGAGTCTTACTTGACCTGAGGTCAAATTCATCAAAGATTTCTAAGGCAGTATTTATACTGTCAGCAATCTCCTGATGATGGGCAGAGCACACACTGCTCGAAACGTTGAGTTACCGGCTCCTCTCAGAGCCACACTCCATATCACAAGAGACAATGTACTGTTTAACCATCAACCTTCAGCTATCAGTCGTCCGAAGTACGGAGAAATTTAGGCTCACTCAGTCTCAGAATTTGGAAGAAGTTTTTTGGAAGTCAAACAAACAAAGGAAAAACTGACTGGTAACTCTTTGAACAAATTGAAAAATTGAAAACTTTGAATATTATGAGAACCATACAATAGTTGCCTGTGGTCTGATTTTTTATTAAATTTTTCGCGGGGGGGGGGATCTGAATTTTTAGTGATAAATGCAAACCAAAAATCCTTGATGCAATGTTTTTTAGCAGACTGTAAATACAATAGAAAAATGTATTATTGTTCAACTTTAAAATGAGGACACGTTCACAGATCTATGAGTCGTAAAAATTGGACTCTTCCTTGTTGAGGGAAAAACCTTCTTCTTCTCAGCCTCTCGCTCTCTTTCTCTCTCTCTCTCTCTCGTATTTTTCCGTCTTCAAAAATATCTCCTCAACAGGAAAACCCGGGCCAAAGGCTGTTATCATTTTCCCCCTCCCTCACCGAGCCAGGAAGACGGCCCTTCCTTCTGCCAACAGGAAATGGAAGAGGCCTTGCATTGATTTGTGCGGCGAGGTGGGAAAGTTTGGGAGCGCTCCACTCTCCTAAGAGGGGTGAACCTTTTGGGTGCAAACTTCTCGAGGGTGAAACGGGTCAAGCTTGAGCCTTTGTGAGTCGAGTTTTCTTCTCTTTTATTTTTAACGGCAGTTATCGAACTGGTTAAATGCTTCCAACTGGCGCCCCCACCCCGGCAAAGAATAGTTGACTATTTGGGAAGGCCACCAGCTAAGGGCTGGATAGCTCAGATGGTAAGAGTACTGGTGTGCCAAAGACTAGTTGACTATTTGGGAAGGCCACCATCTAAGGGCTGGATAGCTCAGATGGTAAGAGTACTGGTGTGCAAAACCACTGGTCTTGGGTTCAAGTTCTCATCAAGTCTCATAAAAGTTTTCCCTGCCCATTCAAAAAAATCCACAAATTGGGCAATGAGTAATCCTACCACTAAAATTGGAATAAGGCATCAGTTGTAACCTGTTAAAAATAATAATAATTAAATAAATTTCCGGAAATCACGCAATTTCCGGAAATCAGGAAATTTCCGAAGTCTTACATCCCTGAATATTGGCCGTGAAATACGCTTACGTTAAGCGCAGAATTGTGTTGCTTCCGTGAGCGCCAATTCCGCGCTTACGGTAAGCAGAGCCGTGCAATTGGGGCCAGGTGCGCATTTCAAACCTCACTGAAACCGGCCTAGATGAATCTGACATGACTCCAGCTGCGCTCGCAAATAAAATCATATCCTGAGTGCAACCATATGCTGGGTACCGATGAGAGATATTTCAATGTGCTCAGATTATAGCTTGGCACCGGTTAAGGGGGGGGGAGGGGAAGGGGAAGGGGGAGGAGCTCGACATTAGACGGTGTAACAACAACAGCGACCGTGCGATTCTGGCTTTTTCGTCGAAAGAAGGTCGACTTTGGAAGTGGGGGATTACTGCAGTGGGGTTTGGGCCAGGAAAGATGGAATCCCCACAGAATGCACCAACTTCTGCATCTTGTGGAGTGCAGCAGGGTTAGGGTCCACAGAATCCCAACAGAATGCACCCCACTGCTGTATCTTGTGGAGTACAGCAGGGTTAGGGTCCACAGAATCCCCCAAAGAATGCACCCCACTGCTGCATCTTGTGGAGTGCAGCAGGGTTAGGGTCCACAGAATCCCCCAAAGAATGCACCCACTGCTGTATCTTGTGGAGTGCAGCAGGGTTAGGGTCCACAGAATCCCCCAAAGAATGCACCCACTGCTGTATCTTGTGGAGTGTAGCAGGGTTAGGGTCCACAGAATCCCCCAAAGAATGCACCCCACTGCTGCATCTTGTGGAGTGCAGCAGGGTTAGGGTCCACAGAATCCCCACAGAATGCACCCACTGCTGCATCTTGTGGAGTGCAGCAGGGTTAGGGTCCACAGAATCCCCACAGAATGCACCCACTGCTGCATCTTGTGGAGTGCAGCAGGGATAGGGTCCACAGAATCCCCATAGAATGCAACCAACTTCTGCATCTTGTGGAGTGCAGCAGGGTTAGGGTCCACAGAATCCCCACAGAATGCACCCACTGCTGTATCTTGTGGAGTGCAGCAGGGTTAGGGTCCACATAATCCCCACAGGATGCACCCACTGCTGCATCTTGTGGAGTGCAGCAGGGTTAGGGTCCACAGAATCCCCCACAGAATGCAGCCACTTCTGCATCTTGTGGAGTGCAGCAGGGTTAGGGTCCACAGAATCCCCCAAAGAATGCACCCACTGCTGTATCTTGTGGAGTGCAGCAGGGTTAGGGTCCACAGAATCCCCCAAAGAATGCACCCACTGCTGTATCTTGTGGAGTGTAGCAGGGTTAGGGTCCACAGAATCCCCCAAAGAATGCACCCACTGCTGCATCTTGTTGAGTGCAGCAGGGTTAGGGTCCACAGAATCCCCACAGAATGCACCCCACTTCTACATCTTGTGGAATGCAGCAGGGTTAGGGTCCACAGAATCCCCACAGAATGCACCCACTGCTGCATCTTATGGAGTGCAGCAGGGTTAGGGTCCACAGAATCCCCCACAGAATGCAACCAACTTCTGCATCTTGTGGAGTGCAGCAGGGTTAGGGTCCACAGAATCCCCACAGAATGCACCCACTGCTGCATCTTGTGGAGTGCAACAGGGTTAGGGTCCACAGAATCCCCCACAGAATGCAACCAACTTCTGCATCTTGTTGAGTGCAGCAGGGTTAGGGTCCACAGAATCCTCACAGAATGCACCCACTGCTACATACAGTGCAACAGGGTTAATTAGGGTCAACAGAATTTGTCCAAGCGTTATTTTTGGTTGAAACAGGACGCAAAACAGAGCCATCGATCTCAATTTTTTTTTAATCAGTCAAGGTCAAGTTCATGTGATTTATGAGAAGTTCGAGACCGCACAGACAAAGGTTTAAACCCGAGACGACTTGAGTTAATGAGGAAACAACATTCGGCATTGATGGAGGAAAACCTTCCCCCGCAAGATGACCAAAAAAAAAGACCATCATGTCACCACGGTCGCGAGGAAGGTTTCGGCCGATGACAACATTAATCTCTGCGATCGAGGAGCGAGATTTTTCATTGGATAATGAGGGAGATGCGCTTCCCTTCGTCAATTAAAATTCTCGGACGACGACAGAGCTGTTTATCGGGGCAATTAGTCGCTGGGATAAATCATCCGCTTAAAGATGAGTGACACAAATTGCTGCCTTTCTTGAAGGGGAAACGCGAGGACCCTTTTTTTTTCTCTTTCAAATTTAATTAGCGAGAGTAATTGCTCTCAATGAATCATGTTGTTGATGGTGTTACTGATCGGATGCCAGCCTAACGAGATGGTGAAGTTACTAATGCCATTAAAAATCAAGGAAATAAGGAAAGGAGCCGCAGACCTTGAGTTGGATGAGGACAAACACTCATTCGTTTGCGAGTGTGTTTCAAAGTGAGGTACATGTACATGTATGTGACGTTTTTTCGTTTTGCTCAAAGTTGACAGGTGACCCCACCCCCCTTCAACCCCCACAACCCCACCCTGGCAAACACAAGGGCCGTTCCAACTATGAAAATTATCGAAAACATCGATGTCCACAGATTTCCTTCTAATTCACACAGTTTGTAGATGGTCATGATAGAATCCTCATGTTGAAATCTTACGGTCTGGGATGCTGTAGGCCTATTTCTCGAGAAATCTTCACTCAAACATCAACAAATAGTTTATCAAATAAAGTACTTCTTACACTACAGAACGGTGCGAAAACCGTGACGTTTTTTTTTTCCTTTTTCTACTTTCTCAGATTACCATTTGAGCTAAAACCTTCGCAGGTTGAATGGTCAATGGTTTAACACACAAACTGTGGCAATCTTTTGGCTTTTACCAAATTTAAAAGATAGCGCTCAGCGCTTTAACAGTGGAGGAGTGGTTCCCTGACTCGGCCACAGGAAAGCAATCTGAGGGGTCCTCGGGAACCAGTTTGAAATGGTCCGGGAAGGGGTCGCTGACCTCCAGCACTGTTATCTTATCTGGCAAACGGGGACATAGAGCTCCGATTACAGCATTCAGTTTCCTGTACCGGTGGGGTGAAAATGCCACCAAAAAACCCCCCACTAAAAACTGTGTTAGGAGGAAACTAGTGTAAGATTCTTCAGCAGTTATTATCGCATGTCTCTGAAGCGGCCGATAGAATTAGCTCGTTTTTCCCTTGTATTACTAGAGAATGATTTCTCCTTGGTGTCTTTGGTGGTAAGGGAGGGGGGTCTCCTGGGTGCGGGAACCAGTGAGGTGGTTGGTACCCACTACTGAATGCTTTCATTTGGCAGCTCCCACTCTGGATTTCAACTGTGTGATAAAAACCATCATAAACCCTTCCTTGCTCTATGGTAAAACACACACATACACAAATACTGTCCTAGTTTCTGGAAATTCGATCACCCGATGAGATTTGGACCAGGAAACACGGAGGGGGAAACTGTCCTACTCAAGTTTGAATCCACCTCACGTCCTCACGTCCATCCGGTAATGCGCAAAACACCTTCTGATGAAGCCTGCTCTGAACAACCCGCGCCAGACTTAGACAGAGCGACTGGCAGATGGCTTCCGATCTATTTTTACTTCCTGAGCATCGCTGGGCCCTAAAAGATCTCCACTTGGCACCTCAAGGACGTGACTGGCGGTTTGAATTCATGCCATCGAGTTCCCCACACATGAATTCAACTGTGACTAAACTACGAGTTTTCGCCAATGTACCTTTGGGAAAGGTCCTGCTAGGATCGAAACGTCAGGCCCACTAAATTTTGAAATTTATCTTTTGAAAATTCAGGGATTCAGTCTTCTTTCTGTAGTCCATTCTTGAATCTTGAAGTCAACATTTTCAAATTGTTGGTAGTTTTAGTCAGTACCATAAGCAGTTTGCAACATTTTTATTTTGTATATCACTTTATATCAATGTACATTTGCTTCATTAATGATTCATTGGTTTCTATTTTTGAAAAGAAAAGAAAATGCCCCAAAACGAAAAAAATCATGCCCCAATATCAATCGCATTTCAAAAAGGAAAACATACAAGCAAATTTCTTCTTTTAAAAATCATATGTCTTATCGGGGCCACCTTACGTTGATTCATCCACTTGGTCCCTTGATTAACAAGCATGTACAATATGCACAGTAATAATCAGCCTACCCAGATTGAGTAGCGCCTTCAAAATGAATGTGTACAGTGGCCCTTAAGGAACACGTCCTTCAAATTTATTGAGTCAAAGGATTTCCGGTCTCCCCCTTCCTTCAAAAACACAGACCCAAACCAGGACCCTAATTCCTCCCCCAGCCCAGATAAGTAATGACATCCTCCTTATGTATCAGTATAAATATATGGAAGTGTGTTCTGCATCCATGGGTGGGGGCAACAGCCCCCTCTGTTGGTCAAATGCTGACAGTCTCTGAAGCTCTAGATAAAGGGAGCCCTCTATTGGTGAAGCGACTAATGGTTTCAATGCTTTTTAGTGGCAGATGACAAATGGCTTTGCTTGAGTGAATGTGACAAGTGCATTTTGGGGTTGATTAAGGATTTATGAGAAAAACGTGTTGCCAGTCATAAAATCCATTAAAAAGACACAAAACAGACAATAAAGATTCTATTGAGGACAATAAATTTGCCCCTTAAAGTTCGTTACTCCCAGTAATCTTGTCAAAACATTTCTATTTTCTAATAAATTTTCCTTTATAATATTCATTACTCCCAAAAATCTTATCAGAAAAGCTACAAACGCCGAACTACTGTACGTGAAATTCCGTGGTCTATTTTTAGGTTTGTGAAAATGATGGTGCTATCCCATCCACTGTTCTGTTGATATGGTTTATGATATTTTTGATTTTCTTGTATCATCATAAAGTAAATTTCATACTCTTTCCACTGGTATAGTTTATTTGGTTTTTTTTTTTTGATAAAGCTGTCATTGAAAATTTTCTCTTGTAATGCGAGTTGTTGCTTTTGTTTTTTAGTGTGATAGGGGCTTAGGCAAGAACACTATTTATGTGCTGTGACCAGTCAGGTGGATATGGGTTAAAGATTTCTTGCGTTACAAACAGTTTCTCAAAATAAAAAAAATAAAAAAATAAAAAATTCTACAAAAATTTTAGGATCAATCTAGGGGGAAAAAATCTACTTACCGGTACCGCCTGGTTAGGAGGGAATATATCTCGAACGTCCGGCTTCCGCGATTCCTGTCTCTGTTTATTTCGCAGCGTCTCGTTCACTTTGTCGACACGCTTCTTGACCGCTTCGGCCTGAGTACGGGTCAGAGTTGAAGTGGCCGTCTCGATGACCCCTTCGTCGGGGATCCGGCCGTCTGGGGAGAAAAAAATTACGTCACAGATGACCAACCAAAAAAATTAATCTTTGAGAAACATCCCGCGAGGATCGAAACGTCTGGCCCCCTAAATTTGGAGGGAAAAAATGAGCTTTTGGGCATTTACATTGCTTCAGCATAGCAGAAAAGTCTTACTATTTGTTCTGAATTTTTTTCACCAGTTTTTCTTCTTCTTCTTCTTCTTCTTCTTCTTCTTCTTCTTCTTCTTGTGCAAGATTCCTCTGCTTTTGAGATCTAGTTTTCATATTCTTTCTTTAAATTTTTAGAATAGTGAGGTTCTTACTGTTGGACTGCAGAACCACTTTTGTCCAAAAAAAAGAGACTTGTGGGAGAGTATACATGTATATATATATATTAATTCTAAATTGTTCTCAGAGAGAGTGCGTCTGTTGTGGAAGCAACAAGCCTACCTTTGAGTGTGTCAGCGATGGACGACAGACCAGCCTCTTGAAGCCAACGTAACTCTGGTTCCCCTACAAAAAAAAAGGCACAACGAGAATATTACATTCAGCATTCAGGTCACTCATTCCTGAGACACTACAGGTTGAAAAATCAGTAGAATATGAATATATTTTGAACAGATGTGATTTCACTCGCACACAAGTAGATACAAGTGGAAGCGCCACAACAACGCCACTAGAGTGCCCTCTAGTGTCCACAACTGGGAAAACCAAGTCAGCCCTCGACCCCCCCCCCCCCACCCCACTCCGACCCCACACCACCGGCTGGGATCCGTCCAGCCAGCAACTCATTAACAAGCAGAGATAGCCAACCCGCCCCTAACGACCCAGTCAGGCTCATTTCAAGAACAAAAACAAACAACAAAACGGCAAGATCAATCCCCCCTTAGCGTCTGAACAGATGGGACACACAGGACCCAATATTCCCCTGTTCTCTGGAGACTGAGAGAAAGAAAAAACCCAGTAATCCCTATCAAATAAACTCTTCCGAGGGAGAATTAACGACGTTCATCCATCTGCAGCCCATTAATGACATACAGTATACATGTACACGATCCAGGGCTATGAGAATGATCTACTGGGAGCGATTTGAAGGAGGTTTTGCTGCGCATCTGATGCATTAATTACTTCCCAAGCGGTCGATGTTGGGATTATCTCCAATTTAATATATTATACGATGAGAGACGGTGGAGACGGGGAGGTTTGACAAGCAAAGTCCTGTTTGTTTTTGGCAGACAATGGAAAGGAAAAGAGACCGGGAATTCTTGTTTTTAAAACAAATTGGAAAATTTGGGAAGTCTACGGGCCTCTCTGTCTCCTTCTGCCCCCCCCCCCTCTCTCTCTCTCCCTCTTTCTGATTCTCTCTCACACTCTCTCTCTCCCACTCTCTCTCTCCCTCTCTCCCCCTCTCCCTCTCTCTCTCTCTGTCTCTGTCTCTCTCTTTCTCCGTCTCTCTGTCTGTCTGTCTCTGTCTCTGTCTCTCTCTGACTCTCTATGTCCCTCTCCTTCTCCTTCTCTCTCTCTCTCCCTCTCCCTCCCTCTCTCATTCTCTCTCCGACTCTCTATTTCTCTCTGAATCTCTCTCTGAATCTTTCTCTCTGAATCTCTCTCTCTCTCTCTCTCCCTCTCCCTCTCTCTCTCTCTCTGACTCTCTCTCTCTCTCTCTCCCTCTCTCTGTCTGTCTGTCTCCATCTCTCTCCCTCCCTCTCTCTCTCTCCCTCTCCCTCTCCCCCTCTCTGAGTCTGAATCTCTCTCTCTCCCTCTCCCCCTCTCTCCCTCTCCCCCTCTCTCTCTCTCTCTGACTCTCTCTCTCTCTCTCTCTCTCCCTCTCTCTCTCCCTCTACCCCCCCCTCTCTCTCTCTCTCTCTCTCTCTCTCTCTCTCTCTCTCTCTCTGAATCTCTCTCTTTCTCCCTCCCCCTTCTCTCTCTCTCTCTCTGAATCTCTCTCCCTCTCCCCCCCCCCCTCTCTCTCTCTCTTTCTCTCACCATCTGGCGTCTTGGCCTCCTCCTCTTCTCCATCTGTGCAGGAGGTGGATCCGTTGCTCTCGTCGGCGCTCGTCGTCTTGCAAGCCAGCTGGATCTCCTCCAACTCCGAGAAGTAGGCCTCGAAGTCGGCCGTGTTCTTGCCCGTCCGGTCCCGCGGCCTGTTCATCCTTCTCTTCTCCTCCTCCCTTCGGAAGGACGATGCGATGACGAGGACGAGAAGACGGCGGACGAGAGGACGGCAGAGAAGGAGCCGAGGGATGTCTTGAGGGTGGAGAGGGGGGGGAGGAGGTAGCAGCGAGCAAGGATGCGGGCCGGCGTTGCTACGGCAACATAGAGACCGCTGCGATTAAATCTAGGTGTGCGCGGGGCGGGAAAACCTGCACGGGTAAGAAGATGAAAAGAAAATACGGAACAAATGAGATTGAAACGTGCCGAGACCAGATGAGATTGAAGCGTGCCGAGACCAGATGAGATTGAAGCGTGCCGAGACCAGATGAGATAGAACGCACTCTTTGCACGTTAAGTAAATCTCTATAATGGGCATGATGTTTTGATGTTTCCAGCGGGACCTTTCTCAAAGGTAGAATGGCCGCACCAATCCTCGATCTCAAAATTCTGAGAAGGTCCGTGCGACGATCAAAACATCCGTCCCCTTTGGCTTAAGTACCGTGTACGGGTGTGGGTCGGTTTCGTTCCATCGACCAATGATTAACGTGTTTCTGAAGAAGAAAACAAAAAAAATTGGGAGGTCTCGGGATTTCATTACATGCCCGACCTCTCTCTCTTGAGGGAAGGTCATCTGAAATCTAATTTGAAATTGAATTGTCACAAGTATTTCCCTCCCAGAAATGAATTTATGAAAAGAAACAATTGTTTCATCTGCAGTTGATCCACAGAACATGTAACATGTCCCAATAA
This sequence comes from Luidia sarsii, assembly GCA_949987565.1. Classification (NCBI taxonomy): domain Eukaryota; kingdom Metazoa; phylum Echinodermata; class Asteroidea; order Paxillosida; family Luidiidae; genus Luidia; species Luidia sarsii. The sequence goes on from OX465121.1 coordinate 9,911,316, forward strand.
TTTTTTTTATATTCATTAATATGGTAGATACACATACATGTACATGTACATGTACGTGTACACGTAGACGTACATGTACATGGATGTACGTACATGTACATGGATAATGTACCGGTAGATACCAGTAGATAGATACCATAATGTACAGTGTAGTACATGTACACATGTACAGTACATGCACATTATATTGCACAGTTCATAGACACGTACATGTACACACGTGTACATGACAAACTTACATGTTGTACATGTAGATCTATACATTGTGTACATGTACATGTACAGTACATTGTGTGTACATGTACATGTTGTAGATAAAGACTTTATTATCCCACCTGGCAAAACGGCCTTTGACAGTAAAATACAAACAGTATAATTTAAAATAAATAAATATAATTCAAGCAATAAAACAAGTACAGTATTTAAAAAATGTTATTACAGTACTAAGAGTAACACCAAAACGTACATGTACATGTACATGTACACTGTACCTACATGTATACACTTTACATGTACATAAACATGTACATAAACATGTACATGTACAAGTACATGGGGATACGGTGACAATGTACAATGTACCACTACCAGGGTAAACTGAACATTTTACATTTACTTGTTCATGTACATGTAATTACATTTGTATGTCATACATGTATGTGGGGCTTTGTGGGCATGCATATTATTGTACAGAATGGTGCACATTAACAGGTACAATGTAAAGTACACATGTACATAATTTTGTACATGTACATGTACATGTGTACATGTCATGTACATGTACATTGTATGTATACATGTGTACAGGACACTGTATGTGTGTGTTCTTGTGTCGCTATCTGCATAACCGCACAACTGCAGGAAAATTAACATGTACCGGTACATGTACACATGTTACCCCGGTACATGTACATGTGTAGCCCTACACTGTACTGTACCGGTACACTGTTTGTCAATGTCTACATGCCGGCAATGGGTCCATTGCATTGTCTAGGTTCAAGGCAGCGTTATGCAAACACCACACTGCATGGCTAGATAATGTACCAGACAATAAACAAAACAACAGCTTGCCAGTCTTTGTTAAAACCAGAAGCCGTACGAAAACGAAAGGGAAATTAACCCTGCCAAAAAAACAAACAAAAAATGACGATATCAATCAATCATCCAGATTCTACTTGTAAGAACCTCTGTCCAGAGGTAAAACACAAAGACTAGTCGCTTTGGATGTGGTCAAATAGATTCTTTGGAAAATCTTTGAGCAAATTGAGCAAGGTTGCTTTGAATTAATCCACAAAATAAACAACATTGGCCAAGGTACAAAGCTTCTTATAGGAAACAGTAGGTACTGTAATTTTGTGATTTTTTGAGGGGCTGTTAGGCACACCAGTGTAGGAAAGATGCTGGTAGTCTTTGAAAAAGAACGAACAAGAGTATAAATCTCAAAATAAAATTAACAAGACTGGTAGAGGGCCTGACGTTTCCAAACCAGCGAGAGTTTTTCTCTGCCTTTGAGGAAGGTCCAGAGAAGATAAAGACTTCAGGCCTGCTAAATTTTTGAAGAAAAAAAAATGAATAAATTTAAGCTTTTTTGGAGGAAGGCTGGGAGTAAAATACACATTAGAGAAAAGAAAAGGAATGCGAGTTTGGTGGAGTACATATCCCGCTAGAATATCCAATTTCAAATTCTAACCATTTTTTTTTTATCTTTCCACTTGACTAAACCCCAAGCAAACTGTCTTAATACATGTATTTGTCCGCTTGAAGTTACATTACATGTACTGGTATACAAAAACTGTTGCAAACTGCTCACTGACTAAAATGACCTGCAATACATAAATCTCAAAAGTTAGAGGGCCTGACGTTTTGATTTCTAGCAGGGCCTTTTTCAAAGGCCTACCATTTGTCCACTTGACAAATGGTACAGTAGTTTCAGTCATTTAAATTTAGCCTCTGATAAAAGTACTGCTAGGATGATCAAAACTTTGAGCCACTAACTGTACATGTTACAACTACAATTTTGCATTATACATGTACCATACACTGTAGGTCCAAAGCCAAATGGTTTGTAAGCAGTTAGCAACATACACGTTACATTTTTTGTTCTAAAAAGAATTTAACCGAGAAATCAGGAGGGGATCTGTGCAGTCAAATCCTACAAATCGTTGCTCTTTCATTCAATGACGCACAAACTCCAAGAAAGCTCCCCAGAGATTCAGATCAATCTTTTCAAAAAGAGATGCAATCAGATTTTCTTCTCTTCTCTCATGGGGAATTCTAATTTTTCCTTCGATATTAATTTCCTTTTTGTGGGGGAGGGAGCTTTTTCGATAACAATGCTAAAGATTGTCAACGTGCACTGTTTGAAACGTCGATTAAATTTACAGGCCAGATCCGGCACAGATGAATAAAATCTTGAATTGGTCCCTGAAATTTCTGAGACATGCCAACAACAACAAAATTTCCTCACCTGAGACCGGGACACTGCTTTAATTTCTCGAGAACGGAACAGAGTAAAAATCTTCCCTGAGTAGCCCCATCGGGGCACTAATAGAATCGGGGACTAATTACTGGCCTCCGATGCGTTGCCATGGTAACGGCATGTCCCCGGCAACAGCCTCCCTGTCCCTGCACGCAGACAGTGGCAGGAGAGGTTGAGATTTTAATTGTGCGTCACTGGGCATGTCTGAAGTGTATCGCTAGGATTTTTTGACAAATATATATCTGATAGACTACTAGAAAGAAATCAATGATACTGCATACACGTACACTGTACATACAATGTACATGTACACATACCTGTACAATGTACATGTACCCGTACATGCATACATACACTTGTACAGTACTCCATGCACAATGTAATCGTCTGAATGTACCGTAATTTTCAGAATATAAGACACGGCTTAAACAGTGGAACGTCGCTTAAACGAACATCCCGGGATCCATGAATATTGTGTGGAATAGCAGTTGTTCATTGTAGCATTTTGTATTCGTTATAGCCGAATGTTCAGTACATATATCAGCGTTTGTTATGCTATATCAACATTCCACTATACCTTGATTTTGCCCATAACAAGTTTGCTGCAGGTTATACAAAAAATAGGAGGGTTTGCAGTGACACCATGTACATGTACAGTGTATATACTGCATAAGGTCTCTTAAAGAAGAGGTGTGGTTCTGAAAAGAACCTTTTCAGAACCACACCTCTTATCACACCTTATATAGGCCCTACATAGTGTCACCGCAAACCCTCCTACATGTGTACATTGTATATTGTTTCACCCACCATGCAAAGCCTTGTTTAGTTTCTACAAAGTTGTACCCTGACCCTTGAAGAATAAACCTGACATTAAATGTGTATGAGAAAATTCTTTTCGACCAAAAAAAGAGAAAAATCAATTGTTACCTGAGGTTTATTTAATAATACGTGCACAGCCAAGCAAACTACATGTATATGAAATAATGCAGACCACTTGTTTAAAGAGACAAAACAGAGACACAAAAAGTGCGGCTCGTTTAAAGCCGTCCACCGACAAACGGAATCTGTCCACCACGCCACAGGAAGACGGTACAAGGGTCCTGTGACCTTGGGGTTACCATCGCCCAGCCCACGAGCAAGTCCGGTTCTGACACATCCTGAAACTTCCAAATAACCCCCCCCCCCTAAAAAATTAAAATTAAAAAAAAACAGCGATGACTCAGTCATCATTTAACACCCACCGTCCCCCCAAAAAAAAAAAAAAAAAAAAAAAAAAATATTCGGAGAGAAAATCCACCTATTCTTCTCTCTCCCCTACCGCCCCTCCCCTCCCCACAGCTAACGAGAAGTGGCGGGAAATTGTTAATTTGCGGGGACACATTACTCGGAGATTAGAAGGAACAACAGCCGGCCGCCCGTCTAGGGCTGAGAGGGCGATGACAGCTCGCACGATTGTTCGGTCGATTGGAGAGAAGAAAAAAAAATGCAGTGCCGACTGTCGAGGCAAGTTGGGCAACTCCCCAACGAGAGTGCGCCCTACTCGACGCGTGAATTTAAACACTGTGGGCTCGGTGTTTTTCAAGATTGCCTGCAGTAAAAAAAAAAATTACAGAGTAGACTCATCTTCCCTCCTTTGTCTGGAGTTCCTCATCATTCTGACAGTCCTTGTTTATGTCCTTGACACTTTGCTTTTGAGAAAGGTCCTGTTAGGATCGAAACGTCGGGCTCTCTAACTTTTGAGATTCTTTGTTTGTGTGCTCTTACACAAACGAGGGTTTGAAAATCTTGATTGAAAAAGTTGGCAAAGAAAACTTTGACTGGACTTGAACCCGAGACATCTGGTTTTGTGTACAAGTGCTCTTAACCAGCTGAGCTATCCAGCCCTTAGACAAGTTAGATGGTGGCCTTCCTAAATAGTCAACTACAGTAGTCTTTGCCGAGCTGGGGGCGCCAGTCAGAAGCAATTCAACAATTAACTGCTTGCCGTATATCTCCAGGGATCACACCCCCGCCTTCATTCAGATGCAAACAACCAATTGTTGTCAACCTGGCTACCTTTTGGAAAAGAAATAAGAACCGATATGAACTGCTCAGGCCTGTGACAGTTCACTGGACTGTATGTTGAAATCACTAGCCCCGGGCCTATCGTCTTGAGTTAATTTCAGGCCCTCTGATGTACGGTGTACTACACACAAACACCTCATAACGACAATGCCATACGGGATCTCCAAAGCAAAAACAGTCTCCAAGATCCGACCCCCCCCCCCCCTCACCAAAAAAAACCTCGGGCAAACAATATCGAACCCTTTGAATCACATTAAGATGACGCCCGGCAGCCGAGTAAACAAACCACAGGCGAAAATGAGAAAATCAGATCCCAAAATTTGTGAGTCACCACTTCACAACATCTTTTTTCTTACAAATCCAAAATTGAACAAAGGAAGGGTGCAGTGTACATTTTGTACAATGTACATGTATGTGGATGTACATATGGGTGTACATGTACTGTACTGTACATGTACCTATAGGCCTATACACTGTACATACATGTATTTAAAACCTTTCCTCTGCCATTACCCTATTCAAAATTAATTTTTTTTAAGTTCTGTCAGTTTTCCCTGTATTTGTTTTAAAACTCAAAACCATTTTGGTGTAAAAAGATTCTTATTCTTAAAGATTTTATCCCAATATGGGAGAGATACAGTATACTCATGATAATAGTCATGTATCCATGCAACATATGATAGTCCTGTATAGACTCCTGTACAGTTTTAGCAAAATAAAACCTGAAGATATGATTGCAAAATTTGACTTGAAATTCAAGGCCTATAACCTCCTCGTGTTCAAAAATTTAAACCCCCATTCACACAACAAAAGGACACGTGTTATTACAATCTGTGTGAGAAATATTCTAAGTCTGGAAAAGTTTCGGCAAAAATTCACTGATTACGAAAAATAGGTTTTCAAACGACGCTTAAAAATGTCAACAAATAAACAGTTTCTGATTTGTGATGGAAGCTTATACGTGTACATGTACATGGTAGCCTACCGTGTACTAGTAATACTAGACAAGATTTTTGCTGTTTTCATAGCGTGTCTGTTTAATAAATAGACAGGCAAGGAATAAGACAAGATGTAATTGATCAAATTAATGGACAAGCTAAGGGGGGGGGCGTTGAAAGCTGAGAACCGCCCACACGCCCCGCCTCATCTTCCGATCCATCGCCATGGCAACAGATGATCCTCAGGAGGCACCGTTCCCACGGCAACCGAGCGAAATTAATCAGTAAGTAACCGTCCCCTATCACAACCCTCCCCTATTCATTGCCGGGGTAAACTTGGAATGCAATTTTCAAAAATGCTCGTAACGCGCCTTTGAAATTCCTTTCCACGGCCGAATCGTTACACCTGGGCAGAGTTGACGAACTATCAGCAGATGACTCTGCTCTTGTATTGAATATTATATTGGTTTCACCGGTTTCACCGGAAATAAGATTACTGGCTTTTTCATTAAATCAACCCACACATGGCATTTGGTTATCATTTTTATTTGAGAGCACAGAATCTTTCTTTTTTTAGAATAGATAAATTTAAACTTAAGTAAAAACTCAAACAAGCGACGGATACGGTAGGCCTATACGGCAGTGAATTGCTTCTGACTGGCGCCCCCACCCTGGCAAAGACTAGTGGAGTTGACTATTAGGGAAGGCCACCATCTAGGGCCGGATACATGTAGCTCAGGTGGTAAGAGCACTGGTACATTAATCCAGAGGTCTCGGGTTCGAGTCCCAGTCCAGTTTTCTTTGCCAATTTTTCATACTGCAAACTCAGCAGAAAAGTACATTGTGGTGGAACCAATACTTGGCAACTGATGGCCAGTTTGGCCACTAAAAGTATTGTACACCCTGAAACACAATGTACATGTACTGTACATGTGAATTCATATGATACACATTGTGTCAAGTTACAATCTGCCGTCATTCTTGTAAGATAAAAGTCTGAAGACAGGAAGTGCTGTACAGGAATTTGTTTTTCATTGCCAGAGGTGTGTAGGCACAGTACAAGTACACCTACCGGTACATGTACATGTACATAACCGGGAGCTGTATGCTCTGTCAATTACCGATCTAACCATTCTGTTTGGATTTGAGAAGGGGGGAGTGTTATTTTGTGTGTTTTGTGTTATTTTTTGACACCTCAGTGTGCCTGCCAAGACCCTGAGGGGCATTGTGGTCCGGCCAGTTAACCTGAAAGGGTACCCTAGAAACTAGAAAGCCGGCCCACCGAGTTCCTCTTAACAGAGGAGGTCATGCCATTTAGCAAGGGCACAGCGCAGTCCCCCAAACAGCCCATACAACAATTTCAACAAATGACCGGTAATTGCCCAACTTTATTTCTTCCAGATCTACATGTAGATGCATGAAGGGTGTTGTTCTGAATACAACCAGTACCATTTACATTCTAAAGTATCATTTCTCTGAAAGAGTCTGTTTACAAAATGACTAGAAAAGTCGACAAACAATTGATGCAAACAGAGAATATTGGACAATAACATTATGTCTGGTACTGGCACATGTATATTTTGTAAATGTACATACATACAATGTACATGTACACTATACATGTACATGTAGAGTGTATACATGTTCCGGTACAGTACATGTACACATGTACATTAACAAAATAATTTCAAAAGCAGAATTTTTTTTTATAAATGTGAGTGGACCAGGAATCAAAACAAAGCCTCTGCTTAACTTCAGAAGAAAATAAATTCACTCACAAATACTCCCTAAAATAAATACCCATTCTCAAAGACTCAACTGACTGTCACTCGTTCTTGTTCAGTACCTTTTCTGGCATTAAACAAGTTAAAGCCCCTACACAACATTTGCAAATACAGCATTTTACAATTTCAGTGAAAGGTTTCTACCATAACCATCTTCAAACTGTATAAGTTTCAAGTAAATCTGTGAAAATTTCTGTTTTTCGATCTTACCAATGTTGTGTGGGCTTTAAAATATTCTGCGAATATAATCTCAGACTGTAAACACTGGACTGTGGTGTGGCTTAAAATCCCCCCACCCGTCCCCCAATTGATCGGTAGCGTCAGCCGTCTGCATCGGCATGTAAGACCCACGAGCCAGCAGTGCTTGACTCCTGAATTTCCAATAGTTAAACCGATCTAGACAAGCGAGTCCCTCCCTCTCATGCACAACTGCTACTCTTAATATCTGGCTCCGTGTTTCCCGACAAATCAATAGGGACACCAACAACAACATTGATTGCTCCCAGTTGAGTGGACATTTTACTCAATGGAATGTACATAAATGTACACATGTACATGTACATGTACACACGTACATGTACATGTACACATGTACATGTATGTACCATACATGTGTACATGTACATATACGGAGCAGCCCTCTGTGCACATGCACATGTACATGTACATGTGCATTTGCGTGTACCGGTATGTACATGTACACGATGTATATTCTTACATGTACGTGTACATGTACAGCGTACATGTACGCTGAACGTGTACATACAGTATAGTCACGTACATGTATACATGTACACATGTATCTCCATGCACACTGTGTGATTGTTCCATCACCTTACAAGCCAAACATGGTTGTGGTATTGGCACCAGATGACAGCGGCAGGAGAATGTCCACAAACATGCATACACGTACATGTCATGTACATGTACATGTACATGTACAGCACATGTACAGTGTACTGTACATGACATGTACATGTACATGTACATGTCATGTACATGTACATGTACAGCACATGTACAGTGTACTGTACATGACATTATCATATGTACATGTATAATATGCTCATGTGCATTTGCATGTACAATGTACAGTACCATTCCATGTACATGTACATGTACGGTTCGGTTGCTACAAGTACATGTACAGTGTACATGTACATGTACAATGTACATGTAGTTTGTATCATAATTATGTACACATACTGTACCAGTACATGTACATGTACATAATACCGGTACACAGTATGTACATGTACATACAGTATTGTGTACCGTATACAGTATAGGTTCTGTACATATACATACACTGTACATGTCCATGTACATGTCCATGTACATGTACATGTGCATGTATACATGTACACAATGTACACGTATACATGTACGTGTACATGTACAGGTGTACATGTACACAATGTACATTATGTCCTGTCATCATGTGCACACATACAGTACATGTACACACGTATAAACTTGTACAGTGTGCAACTTACTTTTACATTGTAACATTTTTACAAACTTGTACAGTACAACCCCAGGTGGAAAATCAAGCAACAATATTGCATGACATGCAGAACAACATGATACAAATGTAGAGTACATGTACATGTACCTCCAACCCTGAAAAGTACAACATACACATGTACATGTACTGCATGTCCAAACAATGTAATTATTCAATTCCAATCAACTCAGTTTTATTCTGACTGATATTGCTTTGATATTTTTTCATCATTATGAAAAATATTGGTTAATCCTGACAGTGACAGGCTATTGCGTCAATAATTCCAAGGAAACTTTGAGGAAAGGCATTTCAATCATGAGCGATCGCGTACACGTACACGTTTCCATGGTGATTTGTGTTTTTTCATCATCTAAATGAGATAATCCCTAAAACCGATGAATTTAAAAATTGGAAAATGTTGACTTCAAGATTCAAGAATGGACTACAGAAAAGAGGACTGAATCCCTGAATTTTCAAAAAATAAATTTCAAAATTTAGTGGGCCTGGCATTTCGATCCTAGCAGGACCTTTCTCAAAGGCAGAGTGACAAGGACAAAACAGATACATGTACACGAAGGAAGGGGGAAGAGAGTGAATAGGACACGGATGAGAAACAAAGGACAAAGAGTAAAGCTAGTAGGGCGAGATCAAAGGGAAGGGCAAACACTTCTAAAGATAAATTTGTTATCAAATAAAAGATAACCAACCCATCGCAATTTACGATCAATCGCAAGACAATGAGCGATGCACAGATACTGTAGCGACTACCGTACGGTGTATCACAACTAATGATGCGTTGAATCCAATGTACAGTGCATGTAAGTTGGGTTGCGAATTGCTATGCATCGTAAGGCTTTGTGATATCCAGCTCCCGTCCATTCAATTCAACTTTTTCTCTATTTTGATAAACAAAAATGTTGCAAACTGCTTACTTGACTAAAATTACCTAAATGCAAATCTTAAAATTTAGTGGGCCTGACATTTTGTTCCTATCGAAATGTCAGGCCCATTAAATTTCAAGATTTTCTCTATTTTTACGAGTAATTTACCGGTAATTGGATAGCTACATTGTACATGTAAGTCATTATACTGACATGTAATACGTAAATTTATACTATTTTCACAAACAAACTCAGAATATGACCTTCAGACCCTGCTCATTCAAATCATTAATTGTGTTTTTTTGTGGGGTTTTTTCCGGATAACAACCTCCATTCTTATGACTGCCTGATGTTTGGAATCACGGTGACCTTTTCGCCGAAAGGTCACGAGCGTCCCCACCAATTGTCACTGTTATCGTCAAGACTGTTATCAATGTTGTTCATCGTGTTACCAGCTCCCCCCCCCCCCCACAAAAAAAAAAAAAAAAAAAATCAAATTTTCTAAAGGGTCCTTATCTGAGAGGGCTATCCAGGGATAGACACAACGAATTGGACGTCAACACAGCTGAACCTCTGAAAACAACCCAGAGTGCCTTTGTACACAGAAACTGCGGTTTTATTCTAACGGCAACGATGATACATTTATGAAGGTCATTTTGAAACCAACCCAATTTTTAACATTAAAGGTGCGCTGTAGCTCACATTCAGCATTTCTGTCCATTTACTGTAAGACGTGAAGGTTTGCATGGTGGAAATACAAAGAAGGAGGTTTGCAGTGACACCATGTACAAGTGTTATCATCTCTTAAGACTTAAGAGGAGTACCGGTATGGCTCTGAAAAGAGCCGGTAACTCAACGTTTCGGGTAGTGTGCGGTGACAATAGCAGAGGGAACTTCCCTCCTTGTCCCCAAACCCAGTACCCACGAATGGGTGGGTACCATTGCTTTTGGTTACCGCCCTGTCATAGGAAGTTACCCAGGTAGAAAATTGTACGATCCAGTTCCCACGGGTACGTTTCTCTCTTTTTTTTGGGGGGGGAGGGCGACCTTCGACGATTGACTTTCCCCTTTGGGAACAGAAGCCCGTAACTAATGATGACGTACATGTACATGTACATGTACATGTGTACATGACATGTGTATACAACAACAATATGGACCATACATAATGTATACAATGTACATGTACATGTCCCTAATACTGGTACATGTATAACACTCCAATTTGCGACAGATTCTTACCCATCACAAATTTCCCGTTTTTGAGTTATTTCCAATTATCAGTTTTGTGAAAACCTTGTGGAGACCTATTATACACCTTTGCAATTTCCCTGTTGAGACCTATTCAACCTACCGGTAATTGGACTACATTACACATGGAGGTACATGTACAGTAGGTCTCCACAAGGCACTAGATTTGTGCCCATAACTGTACAACTGTACAGTACATGTCATGTACAGTATGTACATGTACATGTACATGTATGCATGTGTCTGAAAGTTTGTTAGCCTTTGGCAAAGGTCCTGCTAGGATCAGGTCCACTTACTTTTTTTTTTTTTTTTTTTTTTTTTTAAGAAACCGGATGAATGAAAAAAGAAGCTCAGAAGAAATTGACACAAGACCAGACAAAAGAGGGATTTCAGAGATTGTCAGCCCTTCTCTGATCCTCTCTCTCTCCCCCCCTCCCACCCCCCTGACCCTAGCTTGTCAGCTTTCCTCCTTTGTTCATCTGCTGCCACCTTCAGTCCCTCTGATCCCTTCCCATCCGTCCATGTCATTGTGCCTTTGAGAAAGGCTCCCGTTAGGATCGAAACGCCAGGCCCTCAAATCTGTTTCTAAGGTTTCTCAGGTCAACCCTCGCAGTCAGTGAAGATCCTTTGACGATCTTCATGTAACTTTGACAGGGCCCAATTTCATAGAGCCATTTCAGCACCGAAATTTGCTGAAGGACAAAACGTCACGATTCACAAGATCACTTTGCCAAGCCAGAAATCCGTCGATTTCACAACATGCCTTTGAGAAAGGTCCTGCTAGGATCGAAACGTCAGGCCCACTAAATTTTAGATTTCACAACATATACAAAAATGTTGCTTACTGACTAAAATTACCAAAATGCAAAACTTAAAATTGAGTGGGCCTGACGTTTCGATCCTAGCAGGACCTTTGAGAAAGGTCCTGCTAGGATCGAAATGTCAGGCCCTCTCAATTTTAAGATTTCACAACTTGAGCGATGAAAACAAGAATTTGCCACCCTTCAGAATACTGTTACCATCTTGGGACCCAATTACCAACTCAAAGCCAAACCACAACAGGGAGAAAAATGTTCCCCTGCCTCTACCATGTCTATAATGAGCAAGGGTGACAAGAACCACCCCTAGACACTACTGTAGCTGAGATTACACCCTACCCAAGCCACCCCCATCCCTTCTTAGCTGGAGAGAAGCAATTACTTCTGGTAAAACCATGGAGGAATCTCTACTTATTCCTCCATGGTAAAACCATCTGGTAAACATCATCGAGGCTGGAGCTAAATTGTAGACTGACCACAAAATAATGAGACAATTATGATATTATGAACTCAGCACTCCAAATGTTATGTAACATTGTCATTGAATAATTTATCATTGGTGTGCAAATGTCCAGAAAATGGTCTAGAAATTTAAGGAATAATAGTACTGTGCAATGTACATGTACTCAGTAAATACATGTATGTTGCGTACCTGAACACAGATTTGACTTCAGTTTTTGGAAGTGGAAATTAATAAAACTGGAGAATTACTGTACATTTAATACATGGAGTGTACGTGAATGTGCACAGCATGGCAGAGATTTTTGAAAAACGGCAAAGGAAACTTTGACTGCACCGGGATTCGAACTTGAAAGTGAGACCTCTGGATTAGCGTACCAGTGCTCTACCATCTGACCTACAATGTATCCAGCCCTTAGATGGTGGCCTTCCCAACTACTGTAGTCAACTAGTCTTTGCTGGGGTGGGGGCACCAGTCATAACCATTCAACCATTATATGCCGTAAAGAGATTTCAGATACCCGGTACAGTACCTGTATTTTGATTGTCTATGACAATGGTACTGTACAGATCATACTAAGTTGATATATTTTAATCTTATTTTAAAATTCCTAGTAAATGTTATTTTGTTGATTATAAATTTTGTAATTGTTAAAGTTGATTAATGTTATTAATGTATGTTATATATAATTTTAAAGCGCTTTTGAATATATTTTTATAGAAATAGCGCTATAGAAGTGAAATAAATGTTAAATGTTAAATATATTGAATTAGATTTTACTGCAAAGTTTTTGGAAGTGAAAATTATTCATAGTGAAAATTATTCATAGTGAAAATTATTCATAGTGAAAATTATTCACAGTGGAGAATTATATTGTATCTGCCTTTGAGAAAGGTCCTGCTAAGATCGAAACGTCAGGCCCACTAAATTTTAAGAATAATATTGTATGTGTACACAAGTACTGTACAGTACATGTACAGAGATTTTGTCATTGTTTTTACAAGGAGTACGGTACAAGGGCTATACAGTGTATACGTAGTTACTGTAGCCATGGAGGAAGTTCCATGTACATGTTGAAGAGATGAAGGTAGAGAGGGAGAGATCGAATACTTTTGCAGATCTAACCGTAACTGAGATAACATCAGGCTATCCAGTTTGTCCAGCAGACTGGAAAGAAAGGAGCCAGGAGAATAGACAAGGACTGCAAATAGACCCAACGAGTTAAACAAACAAAATCAACTATTGGAGGGTAGACTCTCCGGTTGATTGCAGAAACCCAAAGAGCTGAAACCGATCTGAGCAAACATACGGGGACTGGGGGTAAAAAAAAACCAAGGTGGAATTGCAGCGTTTCAGAAAAAAAAAGGAGACGAATCACGGGCCGTGTTTCACGACATTGAGCTGTTATCTTGTTTCTAGGCTTGTGAGGTTCATGTACCGACTCAATGGTCTCTCGTTTACGTTTTATATTGACCGTTTCGGCCAACAGATGCATCTGTCATCGCACTGCGATGTGATGTGAATTGCCTTCTAAATGACTTTTATACTCAAATGTCCTTTCCTTAGCATGAAACAATAGCAAAGTTTGGGTTGGCAAGAAGATCCTACATGTATGAACACCTGACTTTTTGTGCTTCGTTATAAAGCAAATTTTAGTGCTTAAAGGCCCTATATTGCTTTTAAAGGTCAAAAGATTGTCACAGATTGTATGTTAAACCTTTAATTAAACATTCTAAAAAAGAAATCCTGCGAAGGTTTTAGCTCAAATAGTAATCTGAGAAAGTAGAAAAAGGCAACAAAAAGTTAGGGTTTACGCACTGTTCTGTTGTGTAAGAAATAGTTTACAATGTATCACTCGCGAGTAAGTATTTGTCGGTGTTTGAGTGGAGATTTCTCGAGAAGTACAGCATCCCAGACCGTAAGATGTTGACGTGAGGATTCAATCATGACCATCTACAAACTGTGTAAATTAGAAGGAAATCTGTGGACATCGATGTTTCCTGATCTTCCCAATGTTGTATTGGGCCTTTAAGCTATATAGATCTGACATTGGACCCTGATTCATCATAATTTGCAGACTTTGGATTTTCACTAGAACATGTGGTGTCCTTCATCCATGAGCAGAACATAATGATTAATGGCTTTGAAATAAAAGGTGAATTCACTGAGGCGGCAAGCTGGGGTCACGCCTGAGAGAAGATGAACGATGGTCTGATGAAAGCGATCGTTAATACTGCTTGGCAAATCACTACTTTTGTATTCAGAGAGCATCAAACCCTGACTAGACCAATTGTGCAGACATTGTGTCTCCCCAACAGAAGGGGATTTTGTTTTTCAAACCGACCCACGCGTATTTCATTTTCACTCAGTGATTAATCAGAATGGTCGGACATTTCGATCCCAGCTAGCAGGACCTTTCTCACAGGCAGGCCCTCCTAATTTAGTCATTCTAGTCAGTGAGCAGTTGGCAACCTTTTGGCACAATTACAGTAACAGATTTAGAAAGGCTAGTCCGAATATATGTTGGCTGTGGCTTTAAGTAACATGCAACCCTATGGGAACTGGCTGCAGCCACATGGTAACGACTTCCAAGCCTTAGCCAATGAATTCAGACGCAGTCTAAGCTCATGTCAGAATATATTGGCTGCGGCTAAAAGTAACATGCAACCCTATGGGTATTGGCTGCAGCCGCTTGTTGACTTCTCCCATAGACTCATGTGTACTGTCAAGCCATAGCCAATGAATTCAGATGCAGTCTAAGGTCATGTCCGAATACATTGGCTGCGGCTAGGAGTAACACACAACCCTGTGGGAACTGACTGCAGCCGCTTGTTGACGACTTCCATAGACTCGTGTGTACTGTCAAGCCGTAGCCAATGAATTCAGATGCAGTCTAAGGCCGTGTCCGAATATATTGGCTGCGGCTAAAAGTAACAAGCAACCCTATGGGAATTGGCTGCAGCCACTTGTTGACGACTTCCATAGACTCGTGTGTACTGTCAAGCCGTAGCCAATAAATTCAGACGCAGTCTAAGGCCATGTCAGAATATATTGGCTGTGGCTTGAAGTAACATGCAACCCTATGGGTATTGGCTGCAGCCGCTTGTTGACGACTTCCATAGACTCGTGTGTACTGTCAAGCCTTAGCCAATGAATTCAGACGCAGTCTAAGGCCGTGTCCGAATACATTGGCTGCGGCTAGGAGTAACACACAACCCTATGGGAACTGGCTGCAGCCGTTTGTTGGCAACTTCTATAGACCCGTGTGTACTTTCAAGCCGTAGGCATAGCCAGTGAATTCGGACGCAGCCTTTGAACAGCTCTTCTCAGACCCATACATCTTCTCGAAAGATCGTACACATGGCATCACCACACATTCTCCATGTTGCATGTACCGGTACATGTACATGTGCAGTACATGTACAATGACTTTCCCTTGATCGCTGTTTCTCCCACAAGGAATTTCAGTTCTAGACAAGGCCAGAGACTACCCACTCGTAAAATCCACGAATAATGAGTTTCCCCTCTCTCTTTTTCTCACATTGTCTGTCGTTTCTCATTCCTCAAACCTCCCTCTTTTATGCAGAAGGTTGCCGTCCAATAGTATGCCTATACAATGTGTACGTACAGTACATTACCGGAGAGTAGACAAAAGCCATCAAATTTTACAGCGTTGTCAATAGCATGTTATGTAGGCCTACTACAGGGTCGACTGAATTGAGCAACCTTTGTCCTGTTGTCATTAGGGCCAGGACATCCTCCCTCACTGCCCACAGGTGGTGTCGATACAAAAGTGAATTTCAACCAGCTGATAAGAGACGCACCGATCTCTTTTTTAGGGGTGTTTAAACTTTTCCTGGCTGAGTGTTCCAAGATGTCTGAAGCGTTAGGGCAATGAAACTAAACGTACAATAATCAAATTGCATGCACGTTAGCACTGAAATTACATTTTAAAAAACTTGTTTTTCTTTTTACATTAAGTTCTGGGCCACTGCAACTGGAATCTTTTCTCCCTGTTTTAAATTTGGAATTCTTTGTTTGAGCCAGTCTACATGTAATTGTTCTGCACTTTTGAACACTATACTGTACATACATGTACATGTACATATAAAAAGCACAGTATACATGTAAATTTGAAAATTATTTTAATAAAAATTGTTATATGCAAAAATGTACAGGTATACAGGTACAGATATACAATCCAACACGCATTTACATGTACGTGCATACAATGTTCAGTGTCTGTATGTACAACAGATTTTGTAACTTTTTATTTTTTTGTAAGACGGTCATTTTTCATGCATAAATGATGTGTGCCCATTCCGCCCCCATAAAACCATTACAAATTGAGGGAAAACTGTTGACTTACCTGTATGTACACATAAATAATGTACACACTGTAGCATCCATTTGGACATCATTTTCAGCTTGTTTGTCAAGCAAACAGACTGCACAGCACAGTGATCGCACAATTATTACTGTGCAGACTCTACAGACTACAGAATACGGTACGTAGGCTGTCTGAGGTGTAATTTATGATTGAATAATGATTGAATTACCTACAGACAGTACAGAGTACATCAATGTACTTTCTTCCGACCCATTGATGGAAACAGAAAATATACAGATGAAAACTGGCATACATGTACAATGTACATGTACCGAGGGTACTACGTACATGTACTGTACAAGAAATGTACAATTGTACACTGGATATTAGTCTGTAAAGAAATTTCAGGATCTCAATTTTAGACACACACTCTCAAGAATCTACCAAAAGGAGTTTCTTTTTAATTTTCTAGGTCTACTAGAAATTCTGACTGGATCTGGGACTTGACCGCAGCCATCTACATGTACAGCTTGGATATATTGCAGTATGTACATAAAAGTATGTATGTATCATGCATTGTGTAAGTTACAGGGCCTGACTTTTCAAGCCTAGCAGGACCCTTCTCAAAGGCTTTGAAACACTAGGCCCTCCAACTTTTGAGATTTATGTATTGGAGGTCATTTTAGTCAGTGAGCAGTTTGCAACAGTTTTTTGTATTCGCCTATATATAGATAGGCCTACTTCAAAGTACAATTACATGCTAAACCAGTATTCTGACAATACGCACAATTGCACATTAATGTACAATGTATACCATACAGCCCTTAAATGGTGGCCTTCCCAAGTAATCAACTACTCTTTGCTGGGGTGGGGGTGCCAGTCAGAAGCATTCAACCATTAACTTCTGACAGTATATCTCGACGGAATCATCATGTCCCTACCATGCACTTTTCATTCAAAATGGCAAAAACTAATAATAATTTTGATATAAGAATATATTCTTTGTAATGTCCACCCATGGAGGAATAAGAAGGGTCCACCCAAATCCCACCCTCAGATTAGCTGGGTGTTTTCTTGTTGTTTGTTTACTTTTCGAATGAGGGAACAGCTGTATGATCTTTATCAATGTTAGTGTCCTTTATCGTGTTGATTTAACACATACATGTAGGCTACATGTACATGTACATGTACATGCATGCAGGTCCTTGATTCACATGTACGTGTTTGCATTCCTACTTACGCTGTGGACACTGATATCAAGCAGGAAGCTAGTGAGCTGTGAGTGTGACCATGGCCCATGCACTCTATTATTAAACCAAAGACAAAAAAGAGTCAAATCTCAACTGATGGCAGATACCAAAAGAACTCTCTCTCTCTCTCTCTCTCTGTGCTTTTTATTTTATTTTTTTCCTCGATAGTCTTGAACCAGGAAGGAAGCACCAGTGGCCTTCCGCCTGTGCTGGCAACTTGACTACTTTCAACTCTGGCTGGCACCATCGGGATAGTGCCTTGTTGCATTAATACTACAAATACGCACACGTACACGTACATGTACAGTATACAACAATTACAAAGTCCATTGTACAGTGTACATATGACCAACGTTCTAACGTTACAGAGTTTCTGAAAGACCGATAAAGGTCTGCTCTCAATGAACTTAGTTAGAGGGCCTGATGTTTCGATCCTAGCAGGACCTTTCCCCTTTGCCTTTGAGAAAGGTCCTGCTAGGATCGAAACGTCAGCCCCCCTAACTTTTGAGATTTATGTATTGCAGGTCATTTTAGTCAGTGAGCAGTTTGCAATGTCAGTTTTTGTATTAACTTATAATGAACTTAAAGTGATATACAAAAATGTTGCCAACTGCTTACTGATTTAAATTACAAAAATGCAAATCTCAAAATGTAGTGGGCCTGATGTTTTCGATCCTAGCAGGACCTTTCTCAAAGGCAGAGCTTTTGAGAAACCTCTGCCCTTTGAGAAAGGTCCTGCTAGGATCAAAACGTCAGGCCCACTAAATTTTGAGATTTCCATTTTGGTAATTTAAATCAGTAAGCAGATTGCAACATTTCTGTCACTTTTTGTTCATTATGTTCCACTAAATCCCAATATTAGTCAAACAAATGAAGTCAAACAAACAAAGGCAAAGACTAGACGACTATATTAGGGAAGGCCACCATCTAAGGGCTGGATACCTCAGATGGAAGAGCACTGGTACATGTACATTAATTCTAATTATCCAGAGGTCTACGGTTCAAGTTCCGGTCCAGTCAAAGTTTTTTCCTCCACTTTTTGTTTTTCAATTCAAACAAATAAAGGGAAACAAAATACTGGGAACAAATTTAAAAATGGCCCAGGAAACTTTGATTTACATGTACATGTAAGCCCAAGACCTCTTTTTTTGGGCGTACAGTACCAGCACTCTTTTTACCATCTGACCTTCATGTATCCAGCCCTTCCCAAATTAAACTAATGACACTTCATGTATGACAGGTACATGTAGAAAAAAATTGTACATTTGCTGGGTGGGTGGGGGGCGCTAGTCGGAAACATGATTCAACCATTAAGTGCCATGTATATCAGTAGGGATCACGACTACATGTACCTAATCATGCCCCCGCTTTCAAGTTTCATTCAGATGCAAACGACCATTAGTTTTAAAAAAACCTGGCAGTTCGGGAATCACACAGTGGGCGTGTCAGCCCTTTCTTTCAATCAAGTGTGGGCGTGGTCAATGTTATACGACATATATAAAATGGTTTAATAGCTTCTGACTGGGATGACGCCCCCACCCCCACAAAGACTAATAATTGACTATTTTATTTTATTTATTTATTTCATTTTTCGGGATACATGTACAGCATTCACATCACAGCACACAAGTAAGAATAAAGTTGAAAATAGAAATATATCAATAAATTAAAAAACAAAAACAAACAAACAAACAAATAGACAAACAACAACAGCAACAATAACAGAAACAACATCCAATTAACTCCCGCAGGATTGCCCAAAAGAAACTAGTTTCTGTCAGGGGGCTCTTCAAACTAATTGGATGACAGAAAACAAAAAAATATAAAATATAAACATATATGGAAAAAGAACTACCGGTACATATAAGTAAATTACAAATATGCCAAATACATGTATGTATACCAATTACTGAAATAAATAATAAATCTTTAAAAAGATAGAGATTTCATTACAGTAACGACTAGTAATAGGGACTATCTTGGGAAAGCCACCACATTCATGTAAGGGATGGATAGCTTAGAGGGTAAGAGCGCTGGTACGCAAAACCAGAGGACTCAGGTTCAAGTCCCTGTCCAGTCAAAGTTTTATTTGCCCTTTTTTCAAAATGAAATGCAATGGGGTTTAGTTTGCAAGATACATTTATGTGTGCTAGCTGTAGCCTGTATTTATCTAGTCCGAGTAACTTTGACCTGACAAGTCACCCTTTTTTATCGAATTTTGAAATTTTGATACAAAAAGGGTGACTACAGTCATCCATCCCTCAAAATTTCAAAATTTGATACAAAAAGGGTGACTTGTCGGGTCAAAGTTACTTGGACTAGTATTTATCCATTCTATCTGGGCTAAATTTCACAAAGCCTTACGATGCATCATAACTCATTTTATGATGGATAACCCATCGTAAGTTGTGATAGGCCGTATGGTTTATGTGCATCGCTCATCGACTTGTGATTGATCGCAAGTAACGATGGGTTTGGTGAAATTGGCCCCAGGAAAAATTAAAATCGGCACTAATCAATAAAAAAACATTCAGCCTTCAAACCAAATAATAGGATACTTTCCCTTGGAATTCTTGACAAATGTGACAATGAATTTGTTTCCAATGGCAACAACTGCTCTGGTTTGAAATTATTTTCGAATAAAATTTAGGCCTAGAAGTGTAGGCCTAGAAGAACTGAAGTAAAACGTCAGAAACCAGGGTTTTGAGAAATACATATTTCACATGAAGCCCAACCTGTCTTATCCAAGTAATACAATTCAGAAAACAATCTGAATCGGAATTCGACATGGTCCAAATTAGGCCTAATCAACTTGGATAATTAAACAAAAATATTAACAAAAAAAATTAAAACTAAGACAGAGTACGACAGTAAAACTTAGTCTAAAGTAAAAGCAAACAGTAAAAGCCAAAAAAGCAAAAACGAACTAGATAATTTGCCTAGTGAGCGGAAGCTTATCGCACTATGTAAGCATTCAGGATATTCGGTATCCTGCTGGTTCTCAAATAAAAATCAACGGCATCCGTTCACGACTTCCGTGGAAAGGGATTCATCACCGTAATTTGTCGCGGTTCGTGATGGGGCCCAGCGCTGCGTTCCACGGCGTGATTCTAGCTGGGCGCACGGTGAAAAAAATGCAGAGTGTACGCCTACCCGGCCGGCAAAAAAACCACACAAAAATCGGATGCGGCAAATTTTAGAGGAAAACTCACCCTCAGAGCAGCTGTAATAATTCCTCCTTAAAGAGATATCCCTTGATATGTCGTGCACACATAGATCGTTGCAATCAGTTTCGAGTAAAAAATGATCTGCAAAGATGATGTATGTAGTGTGAGGGGTAAACCCTACCGTAAAATTTAATCAAGTGTGTACACAACCAAGAAATGATTACGGATTGTCTATTGATTGACGGATGGTGCCAATAGAGGGCGCTATAGCTATTCTACATCGAGCCTTATTTTAGGTGCAGAATAACACTAAAACACTCGCTTTCAAAGCCAATTATCACACACCCAAAAGTTTCTCAGTTCTTGTAGCTATTCTGAAAATTGTAGTTTGGATCTTCATCTCTCAGATTGTTTTTTAAATTTGTTGTGCCCTTAGCCGATTAGATTTTTGTTGCTTATTATCCCCAGAAAAACACCCCCAAAATGTGTAGCCATCCGAGCCGAATTTTTTGCAAGGATTTTGGGATGGACCCCTCCACTTTTACAGCCAAATAGGGCCACATTTAAAACCGGATAGGGTCCAAATTACACACGAAATTGAAGAGCGAACCCCAGACTGTCTTAAGCTTCACTTATTCTACAATGTATCACTTAATTAGCCTCCAAAGACCCCTTAGCGAATTAAATTAGGGTAGGCCCTGCTAGGGTCAAAGCTCGGTCCTCAAAAGTTATCAGATTTGTATTAGTTTTTTTCCATTTTCGTCAGCAAGCTGTTTGCATTTTTTTTTTACACTAAATTTAGAATAAAAATCAGTCTTTGTAACACAAAAAACCTTAAAATAAGAAGAAAAAACACATAAATACATTGCACATCATTTCTAAAAGTTTTAATGCAAGAGCAGTGAGCACGAATGTCAGAATGTCAAAAAACAAATATGTTCAAACATTATACTGCCACAGACGAAAGGCAAGACACATTATGTTGGAGTCAGGTATGCCTTGAAAAAAAGGACAGGACAGTTAAAGGGACAACAATGAATTCAGGGTTACCACTGGTGACAACAACAAAAAGAGAAACAACAACAGTTTTGAAAAAAAATTTAACGCTAGATTATTGGGTTTTGAGTTTAAACTTGAAGATGTTGAGTGAAGATCAAAACGGCAGAACTCATACTTATGAGATTATCAGAGAAAAGCTGACGTCTGGAGAATCTTTGCTGGGCGGGGGGTTTTCAGGGAGTCTTTGCGGACGAGTTTCGGGCGGCCGGAGGAGATTGACCGTTAGCCGCCGCACAGCTCTGACCGGAGACGGAGGCAGTATGGTCCGTCGACCGTCCCGAGGATTGCCGCTGCGTCTTGACAGTCACCTCGGACGTCTGGACGCCCTGAAACGTCCGCGCAAAGAGGCAGTTGGGCAACGTCCGACAAACCCTCTCCACGAAGTCCCGCCTCTCCTCCTCGCTCATCGCCGCTGCCGTCGTTGAACGGACGGGCGACGGGCTCGAGCCGAGCAAGTCCGCGATCTTGACCGGCGGCCTTGGCGAGGCCGCGACAGCGGCTGCAGTAACGACAGCCCCGCGCCGCGACTCGGCGGAGTTCCGTCGGCCGGACTCCCGGGCGGTCATCTCGCGGCGGAGCCGTTCCACCCGCAGCAGCACGGCCACCACGTGGTTGCAGCACTGGTACAGCTCGCCGGTGCAGCTGCAGCAGGAGACCACCACGTCGCCGCTCTCCGTCGCCGTCAGCACCTTGACGGCGTGCGGCGGTCGGTCGGCGTCGAAGCCGTCGCCGGCCCGGCTCAGCGGCGCCACGGCGCCCTTGATGAAGGCGAAGTCGCCGGCCGGCCGCAGCTGGATGCTCCGCACGCAGACGGCCTCCAGGTAGCGGAAGGCCCGCTTGTTGCGGTACTCACTCAGGTAGTAGGTGTCGAAGGCCTCTTTGGTCAGCACGTAGTGGAAGATCTTGCCCAGGTCCAGGCTGGGCAGGCCGGTGCTGATGTCCACGCACCAGCCGCCGGCAGCGTCCGGATCCGTCAGGCCGTACTCGTCCAGGACAGAGGCGTACTCCCCCTTGACCTGACCGCGCTCCAGCTTGAACTTCTTGGGCTGGCAGGGGCTCGTCTCCCGCGACCGTTGCCGGGCGAAGACCGCCCTCTCGGCCAACTCGGCGCGACAGCCTGAAAAATCCGGAGAATACCCACCGCTATCGTCATTGTTCTCAGCTTTGTTATCAATTCAGAGGTCTCATTAGAATCATGTTATATACAAGAACTATTCGTAGATATAACATGATGTCGAGGAGAATGTAATTCAATGAGGGTTTACTCTTCTTTGGCAACTGTTTTGTGAAACATGTTATACAGTTATTGGTTTTGCGATTTGACAAACACCCACGACTAACCGGCTATCGATTCACCCAGGTGCAGCAGAAAATATCGCAGTTCGGCCGTGGAGAGTTCCAGAAAGTCTTCGATGGTAGACAGTCTGTCGTCCGACGAGGCTGGCTCCGGGGAGGCTGGGTCCACCGGTCGACCGTCGACGGAGAAAAACTCCATCACCGCCATCAGCCATTCAAGTCTGGATGGGAGAAAAAAAAGAAAAAAAAATGGAAGAAAAAAAATCAGATTTTAGAAGTTTTGCTCAATTTGTTTCTGGATCACACCAGTATAGGACAAAAAAACATCTGCAAACTTTTGAAGAAAAAAAATAAAAATTGAAAGAGAAATTTGATTGGACAGAGACTAGAACATCACTTTAATATCAGTATATTAAACCAGAGGTCCCAGGTTCAAATCCCGGCCCAGTCAATTTTTATATTTTTTTATTCCAATTTTGCCATTTTTCAATCGACATAATCTGGGTATTTTTTAATTATTTTTTATTATTTCGGTTTCAACTATTTGTAAAAAGCTAGAAAAATGTAATGAAGTGCATATATTACTTTTAATGCGTATCAAAATGTGTGTTGTTTTTTGCGTCAGTGATTTAGAGACAATTTCAGATTAAATATAAGAACTGATTCGTAACGAAAATTTAAATGGTTTGTTTTTGTTTACATGTGTACGTCCGGAAGCAGATGAATTTGAAAACAATGCAGACGATAAAGATAAAGGGTTAACAATGGCGATTTCCTCACAAAATCAACCATTTGACGCATGTTTCAATGTAGATTTAGCGTTTATTTATTCACGTGGAAACCGCGAAAAAGTCCCGAATGGAGTTAAAATAGAAACATTTCCTCAATTTTCTCACCTAACTCTGAAGGCTGAAGTGACGGTCGTGTGGTTGTCCAAGAAGGTCATCTGATAGGGCGCCCTCTGACGTTGGATATATTTTCATGTCACTAGAGGGCGCTGTATCAAAATATTAATAATCTATTTTTCTCATGATTTTTTATATCATTATCGCTCGTACGAATGATTGATTGCACCATATTAAGGAATATTCACAATCCAAAACACTAAATGGTGTTACTTTTCATATAATTTCGTTCTGACTTTAATGCAATAATTATTATGAGTTTTCTGTGTAAACAAGATTAATATGATTTTAAATGATTTAAATTAAAAATACTCGTCAAAATACTCTTCAAGACGATCACTTTTGAAAACGATATTATGTAATACAATCATAAACGATAGAAGATGAGGTGATGACAATAAAGAAAGCTTCAATTGGATAATGTACCATAATTATAGTAAAAGTGAATGTAAAAGACATGCTATTTAAAAAAAAATTAAGAACGATATACATTTCATCGCGGTTTGGGATTTCTGTTCCAAAATGGCGGCCTCCATAAATTATAGCACTCTGCCGGGAAATATTGTACTTGAATAACTTCATCGTGGTAATGGGTGGAAAAAATCCTAAACCCAAATTAGACTAATTACTCGCGAATAATAAACTATTTGACGATGTTTGATTGAAGATTTCTTGAGAAGTACAGCATCCCAGACCGTAAGATTTCAACATGAGGATTCTATCATGACCATCTACAAACTGTGTAAATTAGAAGGAAATCTGTGGATGTCGATCGATGTTTCCCGATCTTCCCATGGGCCTTAAAACTAGGTTTCAGGTCAATTTGTGTATATAGCGACCCCTACACAACATTGCTAAGATCGAAAAACAGAAATGTTCACAGATTTACATGAAACTTATACAGTTTGATGATGGTTATGGTAGAAACCTCGCACTGAAATATTTCTGCCTAAAATGTTGTATTTTGGGAGAAAAGAGTAAAAGAAATCCTTTACGTCTCACCGAGATCTAAACTATTTTTCGGAACAGTACGGCGTTGAATGCTGCATTTTCCCAAAACAAATGAAGCGCTTTTTACGATTTTCTCGAGACTCGGTTGGCGGATTGAGCTGAAATTTTCACAGGTGTGCTATTTCATGCATTATGTTGGATCAGACAACGTATGCTATTCTTTGACAGCGACCAATGTTGTGTAGGGGCTTAAGTTGTGTCGTGTTGTGTCGTGTTGTGTCGTGTTGTGTCGTGTTGTGTCGAGTTGTGTAGGGGCTTAAGTTGTGTCGTGTTGTGTTGTGTTGTGTCGTGTTGTGTCGTGTTGTGTCGAGTTGTGTAGGGGCTTAAGTTGTGTCGTGTTGTGTTGTGTTGTGTCGAGTTGTGTAGGGGCTTAAGTTGTGTCGTGTTGTGTCGTGTTGTGTCGTGTTGTGTCGTGTTGTGTCGTGTTGTGTCGTGTTGTGTAGGGGCTTGAGTTGTGTCGTGTTGTGTCGTGTTGTGTCGTGTTTTGTCGAGTTGTGTAGGGGCTTAAGTTGTGTCGTGTTGTGTCGTGTTGTGTCGTGTCATTCGTTCGTTGTGTAGCCGTGGAGGACCTGGATGTCCTCCTCGTTGCTCAGTGAGGAGAGAACCCCCAAGAAGCCGCTGGTCACCACCAGCACTATGGGCGTGATTCGCCTCGTCCACACGTCGATGCTCCGGGCGAGGCGCCGCTTACGGCAAGCGGCCTCCATCAGGGCAAGCTCCTCGGGGGTCGGTTTCGCTGGGGGGCGCCCTTCGCCGACCGCCGCCGATCGCCAGCAGCACTGATCGGCGAAGCAGTTGGCCAACTTCCCGGCGTCACGACTGAAAGATGTCTGTCAAAAAAATATATATACCGTCAAATCAATATCTAGAATGAATAAAAAAGCAAAAAATTAATCTTCTTCTGCCTCTGCCCCTGCCCCTGCCTCTGCCTCTGCCTCTGCCTCTGCCTCTGCCTCTGCCTCTGCCTCAGCCCCTGCCTCTGCCTCTGCCCCTGCCTCTGCCTCTGCCTCTGCCTCTGTCTTTGCCTCTGCCTCTGCCTCTGCCCCTGCCTGTTCTTCTGCCTCTGCCTCTGCCTCTGCCTCTTCTTCTGCCTCTGCCTCTGCCTCTGCCTCTGCCTCTGCCCTTGCCTCTGCCTTTGCCTCTGCCTCTGCCTCAGTCTGCCTCTGCCTCTGCCTCTGCCTCTGCCTCTGCCTCTGCCTCTGCCTCTGCCTCTGCCTCTGCCCTTGCCTCTGCCTCTGCCTTTGCCTCTGCCTCTGCCTCTGCCTCTGCCTCTGCCTCTGCCTCTGCCTCTGCCTCTGCCTCTGCCTCTGCCTCTGCCTCTGCCTCTGCCTCAGCCTCTGTCTCTGCCTCTCTCCCTGCCTCTGCCTCTGCTTCTGCCTCTCTCCCTCCCCCTCTCTCTCCCTCTCCTCCTCCCCCTCCTCCCCCTCATTTTCCTCCGCTTCCTCCGCCTCCCTCCCACTCCTCCTCCTTCTTCAACAGACAGCCCTCTCTAGTCGCT